>APFE031604767.1:1816-12738 GCA_000404065.3 Pinus taeda | reverse complement strand
ATTCCTAAGGAGAAAATCATGGAGGATTTGGTTGGCATATCTTATCCAAGATATGTGAGAGATTTATGGAGGATTCAAAGGGATCATATTTTGTAATAATGGGAAAGTATTTAAAAATGCTTGAGAGATTTGTGGGATCATACCTTGTAATAATGGGAAATTAGTTGAGAGTGCTTGAGAGAATATTGGATATGTAATTATGAGAAGGTTATCTTCCTCACATATATAAGAGAGTGCTCTCTCTTCATTTGAGGAAGGAAGGAATGAATATTGAATAACAGAGAATGGAGATTAACTTTGATTCATATTCTTTTGTTATGCTTTCATGATTTTTAATTTGATTCTTGTAATATAATTTGAGATAGTTTTATTGTTGTGAGCTCACATATGTTGTTCGTCATTCAATTCTTCACATGTTGTATTGCTTTTCCTTTATGCAATTTCCTGCTTTCATAATTAATGTTTCAATGCCTTCTTAGATTAATTTAATTCCAGTAATTTAGATTAAATTAGTTCCACTTCAGTCCTGCATATATAGTGCATGTGTCTCGTAAGTCTACGGACCTCGGATTGACAAATTAAATAGTTGGGCAAGTACTACAACAGAATTAAACGAACATAGTTTCGCCCAACATTTTGGCGTCGTTGCCGGGGAGGCACGATGGATTAAAGTTTAGTTTGATTTTTTTCATGCAAGTGTGTTTAGACATGTTCCTAACTCCGAGGTGTTAAGGTGGTAAGTTGTGGGGAACATCCTACGCATCGCATTCGAGATACCGTAACGGGCTCGACCTCTTATGGATCAAGGCATGTAGGGTGTGTTTACATTTATGCAAGTGTGAATTTCAATTTCTGCAAGTGTGTTTGATTTTCGCAACTGTGAAGAATGTTTGATGAATTCATGGTTCATGGTTATGATTGAAGCATTCGATTACTCAATTAATGGGCAGTCCTTGTAAGAGGGTTTAATTGAGTATTGAATTCAAGATTATTTCTGTGGTCCTTTTGTTTTTAATTCAATTTTTAGTGTGCCAATTTTTTTGGTTTTTTCAACAAGATTTAACAATGAGTTTCAGCTTGGAACTACTCACTCAGATCCTAGTAGAAGTCGGGATCTCTTCTTCCTTGGAAGAGGAGATCTTGACAAGAATTAAAGGTTCAATTACTCCACAAGAAATAAATGAATATTCAACATCTGAAGAATCCTGCGTATTTGATGGTGAACAATCATTCAAACATGAGAATGAGGAAGAAGAGCAGCAGATCGGAGAAGAAGAATAGGAGTTACAACATGATGTGAGTGAGAGAAACTGTGCTTATCAAAGCTTTATCAAACAATGGTTCCAGGTAAGTATTCGATTAGATTCGTCTTTTTATTTTTATTTAGTTGATTTACAGATACAGCCACTAGACTCATTCACTTTCGAATATTTTCATTTTTCATTTGAAAACTTGCCATTGAATCTATTGTTGTCACTACTACGTGAATGGCTTCATTGGAAGTTTACCTACACGTACTAATTTGTAAATTCTAATTAGTATAGAGTAGCTAGGCTTTCATTTTCAGCGTTTGATTTCATTTTTAGTTTTTCTTTTACCTAGAATAAGTATGCTCTCCTCCTGCGTCTTTATATGATCTCGAGGATCAGAAAATAGGGATGATTTAGGATAATTTCAGGAATACATAAATTCATGTTTTGCGATATGCTTCATCACAAACATCTTTCAATATGCAACTCATTATGCCCATTTGTTAAAAAATAAAAATAAATAAAAATAAAAATATTTTTTTTGTAATGCATCCCCACTCAAATCTACCATTGATGGAGTCCTTTCTCCTCTGTAACACCCCTTTCCACCTTTCGACTCACTTTTATTTATCTACCCACCAATTTCCACACTCCAGTTCGATCTACTCACCCCCGAGTAATCTGTCCACGCATTTGTGTTGTTCTACATGAACTCATCAAGGACTTAAGTGCACTGTGGTTGTTCCATTGTTTTGCAACCACGGGCAGAGGCTCGTTTACAGTGGTTTTGTCTAGGGGATCCCTTATTAGTGCACTTAGCAAGCTGATTGAGCCTCCATCCCTCGATACTATTGACTGGGAAAGGTGGCATGTTTTCTTGGGTTGATGACAGAGTGGTAAAAAAAAAAAAAAATACATCCTGACAGTAATTATAAGTTAGCATATGATAACTTCCTTTCGCAGGTGCCAATCATTCTAGGTCATGTTAGCCATGAGAGGCCATCTTATCATGGCACTGGAAATTGAGAAACAGGAGGACTGATCGTGAGACCATGAAGATGAAGTTGTTTCTCCACTTTCAATCTCTCGTGTCCTTTAATTTGTCACTATGTCTGGTTTCCAGTGTGGTTCTTGTTGTTGCCGCTGATCAAGCATTAGTGTTCCAATTCATTGGATCCCAAAACAAAGCGAGAGCCAAGGTTGGGGTTCCTCCCCTTGTGTGGGATGAGAGAGTCACCAGATACACAGAGGTATATGCCACACAGAGAACAGGTGACTGCGCTTTGCAGCACTCGAATGGTCCATATGGCGAAAATATCTTCTGGGGATCAAGAGGAGGTGACTGGCAGCCAAAGGATGCACCTAGCGGATGGATTGGCGAGAAGCGTTTCTTCAACTACGCAACTCCTATGTGGGACCAGTTTGAAAAATGCAGGCACTACACTCAAGTAGTGTGGAAGAATTCTGCCAAAATTGGCTGTGCAAAGGTCATTTGCGACAACAGTGGCACTTTCATTACCTGCAACTATGATCCTCCTAGGAATTTCATCAGTGAAAAGCCATATTAAGCATCTAACTGACCTGAGCTTCACTCCGTTACATTGTCATATGCATCCCTTCCTGAATAGTGCTCTCCTACTATTGAAGCATGCCTAAAATATATGGCTTTTCCTTTCGTCTCCCCACTTCTCAAGCTTAGTAGCTTCACCATTAACAATACCATCTTCTCTTTCTATCTAAGTATTTAGTACTTCCCTTTAATATACTAAGCTTTTTCCAGGTTGTAATGTTTGAGAATGAAATTCTTAAGATATGAATAATAATTTGAAAGATATATTTTACAAATTGTTAAAAAAAAAAAAAAAACAATGGACATTTCATAAATTCTTGAAAATGAGCTAATTTGTTTTTGAGTCACTTCATATAGGAATGATCGATGGATATGGCACACAAAGGTGACAATTTTTATGCAGGGATGGTGCTAAGAGTTGAAGACAATCTAATGCAAAAGTGATTTTTTGAAATCGCAATGAAACATGCATCATTGGACGCTTGAAGGAACTAATTCTTCACTACACATATCATGACATTTTCCACTACACAAAAATCCTTTTGCGTCATGATTACTCCCTTTGTTTTTCCAAATTCCTAGACCATCCTTGTGTTGAAGCCCATCTTCCATTTCCTTATCTTTCACGACTTCATGCACGCCTATTTTTCTGAATCGCATACATCCCTTTATCCTTTTCAGTTTATTTTTTCCTTTTGGTTTGCCTTCTGAATCAAACTCATTCTCTTTCCATGATTACATTGCCTTGATTTCCTAGCCATACTGATCCACACTGCTTTTCCGTGAGTTCTTTCCATTTATAGTCCTACAAAAGCTTTTTACAAACTCGCGTTGACTGATGTGGGATTCCTTAAGGCCCACCTTTCAACAAGTCTTGCCCCATCGACATCAACACCTTATCTAGGAAATAGACTAGAGTTCCTTTTGAGTACCTAGAGGCTTGCATGCCTTAATGGTAAGTTCTCTCGCTGGCAATCATGTGAATACATCAATGTCCCTTGATCTTCAGATCTTGCAAGTGGCTCGACCTCGACACATCCATTCACACTTTTCAAGATGTACTCTGGTACCTTGGCACTCATTGACATCAATAGTGAGTTGCCTCACATTGGTTAACGACATACATCAATGGCCGGTAATCCAATGATTTCTATTCATGCTCGACATCGACACATTTACTCGCATGTTTAGAATTGTACCATTGGGTTTGTAGCAAGTGAAGACTATACACTTTTTCACGACTCCCTCAGCAGTTACATTAGCATGCATTCTCATCTATGAGTGTACCACAGTTCCACTTTCAACGTTTATCTTTTCCATGATTCAACATCAGCAGTTCAGATTCCTTCATTTCCCAAGATCCAGTTACAACAACATCAGTCACATTTTCCTGATCCAGCAGCAGCAACAGTTGCATTCCTATTGCATAATTCATCATTCTTGGGTAAGTAGAGGTATGTTGTTTTCTAATCTTAAATCATGCAATTCCTTATATGCTAACTTGAATATTTTGGAAAATTCCCTCACCATGCTACATTTCCTTTCATGAGCCATGTCAAGTTGCATGAGGACATGCAACCAATTCAGTTGAGGGGGAGAAACTACATTCACTACATATTCACTTCCATGATTCCATTTCTTCACCACTATTCACTTCCATGATTCCATTTCTTCACCACTATCACTCCACTTACCATTCACCAACATTTATTTTCCAATGATACTTTGTTGCACTTTGCTTCATATGCAATATTGTCATGTTTCATTAATATTACAAAAAGGATTTCTTATGCACATTATGGTTTCCAATGAGTGTTTACATTATTATTGAAGAAACGAGAACAGAAAATGAAATGAATGTCGTTAACACAAGAAACAACATTCTTTGCATTCATGGTTGTCACACAAGAACCAACCATAAGAAAATGTAAGTTGTTACTCATGTCTTTCACATATCCTGGAAACATGCATTATTAAAGACATCATCATGTAAAGCCAAAGTTCAAGATGTCAAATGTTCTTAAAGAGACCCATGCATGGTTGCATGAGGACATGCAACAAGTTCAGTTTGGGAGGATGTTGGGACTCAGAAATGTCATATTTTCATCCACCTTTTTCTTCACTATTCCTTACATTTCATCATCCCATTAACCTTTTATCGTATCATTTTCATACATACAATTGGGTTTCACCTTCTTATTTTCCATTTTATTCATTTTTGTATTATAAGTGAATTTATGACTAAATATTAGAAAATATACATATTTTTATATATATCTCAAGAATATGTGAGTTTTGTGATGTGTAGGAAATATGTGAAGAATTAATTCCAAGAGACTTATCCATATCTCCTCCACCATATTAAGGAGATAATTATGAAAGCCTATTCCTCAGGAGAAAATCATGGAGGATTTGGTTGGCATATCTTATCCAATTCCTAAGGAGAAAATCATGGAGGACTTGGTTGGCATATCTTATCCAATTCCTAAGGAGAAAAGCATGTAGGATTTGGTTGGCATATCTTATCCAAGATATGTGAGAGATTTATGGAGGATTCAAAGGGATCATATTTTGTAATAATGGGAAAGTAGTTAAAACTGCTTGAGAGATTTGTGGGATCATATCTTGTAATAATGGGAAATTAGTTGAGAGTGCTTGAGAGAATACTAGATATGTAATTATGAGAAGGTTATCTTCCTCACGTATATAAGAGAGTGTTCTCTCTTCATTTGAGGAAGGAAGGAATGAATAATGAATAATAGAGAATGGAGATTAACTTTGATTCATATTCTTTTGTTATGTTTTCATGATTTGTAATTTGATTCTTGTAATATAATTTGAGATAGCTTTATTGTTGTGAGCTCACATATGTTGTTTGTCAGTCAATTCTTCACATGTTGTATTGCTTTTCCTTTATGCAATTTCCTGCTTTCATAGTTAATGTTTCAATGCCTTCTTAGATTAATTTAATTCCAGTAATTTAGATTAAATTAGTTCCACTTCAGTCCTGCATATATAGTGCATGTGTCTCGTAAGTCTACGGACCTTGGATTGACAAATTAAATAGTTGGGAAAGTACTACAATAGAATTAAATGAACATAGTTTCGCCCAACAATGTCCATCTCAACTGATGGCAACAACAATGTGCTAGAAAAGCACGTATCTTGGCGAACTTGCATGCTACTATTGATTACATGCAAACATGGATGATGAAATACATGGGAGCCTTGCTTCACTTTCCTAAGATGATAAAGGCCAATGTGGTTGAGCTAAAGGCACGTATCTAGAGTCAGATCTGAACTATGAAGAGCAGTCGCAGCTCATCACTAGTATATAGGCTTCCCATGCATGTGTATTCAAGGGTATGGATGTTGTGATGTGCGCACATGCGATCCCATCTATTGGGACACTCGCCCAGGTGAAGACAAAGGCACAGGTCCATCTAGAGCTTCACTCATACTTCAACGAGTTGATGCGCATTTCCACCAACCATGACTTGCCCATTAGTGCAGACATCATGCACAAGTATGTTGTTGGTCTAGTTTCATTGAAGACAATGATGTGCATGCTTTAAGATGAGTTGGAAAAACAAGCATGAGCAGTGTACTCAGATGCTATGGAGGAAAGAGTTAGTTTCGAGAAATATGTCACTTTGGAGCATACTGACACCATCGCGAAATACTGATCTTGGAATCAATATGTTATTGTTGATCAATGGGAGGATGTTGAGGAGTTGGACTTCTATAGTTTTCTAAGTAATGGTGATGTCTAGCATGGCTTTCTCAATCCATTTTGTCTCACATGGTTACATGTGCATTGTAATGTAATGTCTTGTCAAGTGTAATTCAAGTGTCGTTAGTTGGATGTAACAGTCATAGAGTAGATCAAGAGTCATGAGGGTAGATGAACTATCACAAGGGGGAATGTCAAGGGCCACCCCACCCTTTACGATAAATATTCCCTGATAACTCATTATAACGTGGATAGTATCATAACGAGCCTTGGCTTCTCCATGGTGCAAATATAGTACATCTCTTTGGAGGAGGAGGTGGTTGTGGTTGTAACGTTCCACTATTGGAACTAGTGGTTGGACATGGATGTATTGTATGAATGGAACTTACACTTCTTTATATAACAAGAGGCATCATGTTTCATGCATATGTTGTATTGTATTCTATGCTATCTGGTTTACTCTAAATGATATATGTATATTTTTACTTACGCATGCATGTATATCTATCCGTGTATGTATGTATGAATGTTTCTAAAATGTGTTGTTGGTTTAACCATCACTTTGGACTTCTTGCTAACTTGCCTTCCACGTTGTGATGCATCTTCGCTTGTGTGTTCCCTTCTTAATTGCAAGCTATCATAGTTTTCCAAGGGGCACACCTATCCCAACCCCCATGTGTTAGAACCTCTCATGTACCTTCCTTGGCTCAGTACAACTAACACACAATTGCTACCAACAGAGTTATCTTACTTGCCTCTATGCGGAATCACGGTCAAGGCATTACCATATGAACCACTATTGGGACCCCTATCCAAACGGTCTGAGGTCTAATTGGGACTTCCTACCGAAGAGATCCCCTAACATGTTGGTGGGTCTAGCATCGTCAACCAAATGCATAGATAATATTAGCATATTTCATATATTCTCATTTCAATACTGAATGCTAGATCTAAATATTCAATGGTTCATGGATTGAGTTTTAACTCGTTGAGGTCTTTGTTACAATGGGCCAGTATTTTGAGCACTAAGGAATCACGTGAACTTGCAGCTAATTTTATATCTCTAGAGGTAGCGCTAGTGTATTCTAGCCGTGTAAGTGTCATTTAATGAGGTTGCAACTTTTCACATTTACAAAAATACGTCAATATATAGAAATATCTTTTGTGAGCCTGGTGGTAGAGGGAGTAAAAATCCATTAAAATTAGAAGATACAAGGTACATTAGATGATGAGGATGACCAGTTTTTCTATCTTACTGATGCAAAGACCTAGTTGTTTCCCTAGAAGTTCAACAACTAAATTTAGACTCGAGATTATAATAACACTTTCATATTGATATATGAAGTTTGTACCTAATCATCCTTTCCCTCGTTAAGTGAGCAAGAAAGAGAGCACAAGTGCTGAAGTACCCTGAGAAATGTAGCACTAGAAATTTGACTTGAAAGAAGCATGGCTTCTGCCTCAACAAAAACAATGGAGTTTACTCGCTACAACCTTTCCCAAGTTTTTTTTATAGCATTTGGCAATTTGGTAATGAAAATATGTTGACGAGGACGTGCCAGTTTCACTAGCTTAATCAATACATCTACATCATGGGAATATACAAGGTTCGAAAAACCTTCACATGCTAACAAGGATGATAACAATCTAAACTATATTCTAGGAACACTGAACAAAATTTTTCATAAAATTCCATTTCTAATCTCAGCACAAGCACAAAACTAAATCATCATTGTGGTGTACGCTTGTGCTGAAGAATCCATAAATGCACATAAAGATGCACCCTAAATAGATGTGCTAATTCCTTCTGTTCATCCAATGAAGCTGGGCTGGCCGTCGGAGTTGTTTTGAGATTGCATGAAGAGAACCTTGGTACTTTGCCTCTGAATTTAGAATCATTCAACCTATTTAGAATGGATAAATATTGAAGAGGTATAGGAATGAGTTTGGCTATTTGGTTTTGATGTTTAGAACAATTAGATGATATGTGTCCTCCAAAACATAAGTAGAAGAATGCATGTCTGGGAGACTATTTTTAATAAATTTGCAAGGTGTTATGTCTATCCATTAGGAAGCACATCCTTAGGTGCTTGAGAATAAATAATAGCACAGGCAGCTGGATAAGCAGTTTAATTTACAGAACCTCCCCCAACATCTCATTCAAATCTACTAGAATCATTTCCATGAATTAAATAATGAATGGGGGAGTCTTAATACTCCCAATCACTTAACATAAAAGCGACTAAGATGGTGAGAAGATAATATATCATGACTCTGATGTCATATGTTTCTAGGTCTAATTAGAAACAAACATATGGCATGAGAGTCATGGTAGTTATCTTACCCAAGGTCAAAGACTAGTCACACAATATTTGTGCTTAGTCTTTGCAATTGAAAATTATTTTGTAGGAAGGATTAAGAAGTAAAATGTTTTACAATTTCATATTTTAAGTGGAGATTCTATTCAATCCTTCATTTGAATATAGGTCCCCCGAAACCCCTTGCACTCTGATGTTCTGCAAATGGTTATATCACAAACAACCATACAAATGGAAACTTTTTCCATTGAGAAGAATCTCTATACCCCTCTGAAGGTCTTGCAAGGAAAGGACATGGATTGAAAATAATGTATATACTCTTCTCAAAATATTCCTAGTTCTCCAAGTTGCAACCGGGCCTCAAGAACTATATAGCTGCGAAGCATTGAAACCCATATTCTTGTACTTTGGTTTTCATCATATGATTAGAAAAATAAAGAACCATACAAACATATGTGTCCTATTGATAAAATCTATATACCCCTATCAAGGTCTTGCAATGTAAGGGCATCAATTGAGAAGAGTCTATATACTCCACACAAAATATTAGATGTCCTCAGATTTGCAGCTGACGCTCAACAACTGTACATTTGTGAGGCATTTAAACTTGTATTCTTGTAACTCTATTTTTCTTCAAGTGATTAGATAATAAGTAACTATACAAAGTCAAACAACATCTGCATTCCAATAAGAAGACTCTATATCCCCCTCTCCAAGTCTTGCAAGGAAAGGACATACATTTAGAAGAGTTTCTATACTCTCAAAATCTTCCAAAATCATGTAATCACAATTGAGACTCAAGAACTATATAGTTACGAGGAATTCTAACCCTATTCCTGTACTTTGTTTTCCTTTAGACGATTTCATAACAAACAACTATACAGAAAGATATTCATTCTATTGACAAGAATCTATATACCCCTATCAAGGTCTTACAAGGAAAGGACATGCATTGAGAGGAATCCCTATACTATTCTCCAAATGTTCTGATACCTCAATGTTAAAAATTGGGCCACAAAAACACTATACTTATGACCCGTGAGGCATTGAACCCCATATTCTTGTAATTTTCTTTTCTTTATATGACTAGATAATAAACATGTTTACAAAGAATATATGCATTCCACTTAGAAGAATCTACAGATCCATCTCAAAGTATTCTAAGGCAAGACATAAATTGAGAAATTATGTACTACTCTCAAAATCCTCTGAATCTTGGAGTTGCAACTGAGCCTCAAGAACTATACAATTGAAGGTATCGATAAAAACACATATTCTTGTACTCTATTTTTAATTCATATGATTAAATAAGTATCCAAGACCCATCTAAACCGGCATCTCATATGCAACTTGAGGTTCAGAATATTGAGGTTGCATATATCAAGTTCCAACATTTAATATCTATTTATATCTACTAAATATATGCATCCTTGAGCTTCATAACCTCTAGGTGCATCATGTAATTAGGTTTGAATAGGCTTGCACTCATGCTCGTATTAAATGTGCTAGTCCACCCTATGGATTCAATGCAATGTTACATGAACACCACCACTATCATTCCCATCCAAGTTGTAGAATTTACCTTACTACTCTTGTGCACTTAGAAAATTTCTTCTGTAAAAACATAAAAACTATAACAATATTAGATCCTAGTACTCTATAAGCAAATAAGTTATATTTCCTCCTGATGAGCCCCAATTTTGGTACAATTTGGGCTCATTTTGGCCTATTTTACTCGCTCAAACCATTCATCTTTATTTGCTTATGCATGCATTTCTTAGTTTATTCATGTTGTTTGTAGGAGGAAGGTTAGAAACTTTATCCACGTGACTAATGCATTGTGATTCCAGGTTTTGGCATTAAAAAGGGGAGCAAGAGACAACGAAAGAGGAGACAAGGAGACAATGAGGTGGCTCTGCTGATTTCGTGGAGTAATGTCCATGGTCTTGGGGCATTCCTCGTGATTCCCACCAAGAACTCCAAGCTCCAATCAATCTCCCCTCCGAGCTTCAGAAGCAGCTAGCTGTCCTACAGGAACAGCAGTCATAAAC
>APFE031604753.1:109835-143902 GCA_000404065.3 Pinus taeda | reverse complement strand
TTCTATGATTCAGTAGTTGCTTGTTTACTGTAGGAATGTATGACTCCATGAACCCAATGGGAGAAGCCTTGATTTTGTTGTTCCAACCAGCTTAAAATTTATTCACTGTTTTAAAGAGTTAGCCATCTTTTTTCCCTTAAATGCATATCAAAATCTGTGAGAGAGCCCTCTCTGACTAAGGAGGCTAAACCTTAGTCTAAAGCCTGGTTTGAAACAGTTGCATGAGATCTCACTAAGTAGCAGCCTTTAGTGCATGATTTTGTGACAACACGTTCTATATCAAACAACGTTCCATATTCAATGCATTCTATTTTCAATGCGTTCTATAGCTGGTACCTGCAAGCAATTAGGTTTAATTTATTACTTGCTCTCGCAATGAACATAATCGCCGAGCTACTAATGCGTGATTCAAATATGGGTTATGTCTTCTTAAAGGGAGAAGCGTTTACACCAGCTTATATATATTGTCACCAAGCGTATGCAAGGAGCAACAACATATTGAGGCAACAATGACATATGTTTCAGCAGCAACATATGGAGGGTGGGGAAAGAGCAACAACGTATGGAGGGAGGCCAAGGGGCCGAGGTCGATTCATATACCACTACAACGGAAACATCAACAGAGCTACACAGATTCCCGAGTTGGTTTAAGGCGCCAGATTTTAAAACGCATATGACTTCATATCCCAAAGCAGTCACTGCGATTCCAGCGAAGCAGGCGACTGTTCAGAGGAAATATCATAACTCATATGTTCAAAAATGTATATGACACTGCCTTTGGACAGAGGAGCAGAAGGCAGGCAGTGGACAGAGGAGTTACAAGGCAAGGTTAAAAAAAGAACCTGGGACCTGTGCTCTGATACCATGTCAGGCCAGGAGTAACTCCAGAAAAACTGATTCATTTATTCCATTAGGCAACTATCTATTATATACATGAATGTGATCGTTCAGTTCATCTTCTTGATGACTATTCACATTCAATTCTCCCAATCGCTGAGGATTAGGTGTCAACAGGAAACTCATCCATTCAGAAGGAATTTATCTCCTCCAGGATTGCGCAGTTATTTCTGAGGTCAGAGTTGTGTGTGAGAGGATTATTCACTCAGGTTGCAGCTAGAGGACCCAGGAGAAACTGCGCAAGGAAATAGGAGGCTTGGAGGACTAAAGGAAGGCATATGTGTTGTATATTCTATTTATGAGCAGCAGTGAGGGATTGTACTGAGAGCTTGATAGCTTGTGAGCTAAAGCTTTGTGTAATCTTGAGATATTTCCACTTGTATCATAATACATATAGCGAGGATTTTAGTTGAGGCTTTCCCCATAGTATTCTTCTGTGTTTCATGTGTATGATTTCTTCTTCTATGTTATTTGTGTTCTGATTGATCTTGCTCAAATTGATTAAGCTTCTGCAAGGTTTGTTTGTAGAAGTAGATCAAGTATTTTACTTTAGTTACATTGCATTATCAAGTGATTTATGGTGAAATTTCTACAGATTGGCATAAAAAAATCTAAGAGATTCGAGCTTACCTTCAACGAAGCTTCCAAAGAAAATTAGGGGGAAATGCAGGAGCTGGAGGAGCAGTTTGGGACCTAGGCGAAGCGCTCATCCTCGCTTTCGTAGTAGGTTTAGGGGAAACTACGAATACTGAAGCTAGTCTCTCAGGAATCTGTGAAGGCTTGAGCCTCCTGGCGAAAAAAACTAAGGAGGAAGTTGGGATCATAGGAGACTCATAGGTGATCATTGACAAACTGAGGAAAGGTTCCTCCTTCCTCAATGCCAAACTTGACTACCTCCTCAAAAAGGCCAAAATCATGAGCTCAAAATTCAATAGAGTCCTTTGGTTTGACGCCACAAAAAACTTGAATCAGGTAGCTGATGAATAGGCAAACATAGGAACCAAGTTGGCATGTGGTGAATGTAAGATAATTCCCTTTTTAGTCCTTTTGATCATGGTACGATGATCATTTCTGATCTCGAGGAGAGAGTACAAATCGAATATTAATCATATATATAGATGTATCAACATATGATAGCTGTTTTATTGTGCAGTAAGGAAGTATCCTTAAACAAAAGGTGAAGATTTGATGATAACGATCTACGAAAGATCTAGTACTGCATATGTCAATGATCGCCAGGTTGAATGACCGCTATTAGAAATGATGATGAAATTAATTATATCCGTAATCCTATCTAAATCATTATGGCCCCTATCTTGGGAGGTTTCTCCTTATATTTCACACAGGAAGGTTAATTTTTCTATCAAAGGTGACGAGGAAGATGGCAAACATGCATGAACATTGTTTTATTAAGCACAAGCTACATCGACTAAAGAGAAAGGTGGAGGACCTGAGGCAAGGAGAGGAATCAACATGGCTCCATATTTTGGAGAACGATCAAGTCTGCAGATGAGAGAGACAAAAGGGAAAGGAGGAGGTTCACATTCTAAAATGAAAAATGAGAGAGTTTGAGGATTTTCTGAAACTGGAGACAGAAAAAATTCAGAGCTGAACACGAAGGTCAAACATCTGGAGGCAACAGTAGTCAAAATTCAACTCCATGAAAAAATGGAGCATTAACAACCGATTAAGAAAGGAGTTTGGTTAATCAATCCAGATGACTAAGCACGAACGAAAGGGGAGTTTGCAACCACAAACCACTGGGGAATTTAGGATACGACAATTCTAAGTTTTGAGGTTAGGGGAACCTTGTTTGAGATCCCTTTGGGTCTCAACTATTTTGTTTTGAAAATAGTTTTGAGATCTTTTTGAATACATGAATGTTGATATAGAGGAACTATGTATCTATGCAACGTATAATTGCAACTGTTATTTCCATAACATAGAGGTCATGGTACATAACTGTAATGGTGTGATGTACTTATTGAGTTGGTGGCCAAAAAATGCCACCCTCCGTTTTTCTAATAAAAAAGTTTCTGTTGTTGTTAAATTTTTTTATTATAGTCAAATCTAATAAAATCAATTCATTCTCAAGCCAACTCAATTTCATGGAGTAGAGGTATGATCATCCTTATCCACTATGCTCGAGACAAAACGTAAGGAACTACCTACCATAATCATTTCATCATCTTTTTTATGTATCTCATGTATACTTACAAACTTTTTAGACAACACTTAAATATTCATCAATTGATTATACTTTTGCAAAATTGAGATTCTCAATCACACTTCATATATAGCTTGAATTTATGCCTCTATTTTACAACACTATAATATCTCTTCCAATTTTACATTTATTTTTATTTTTTATATTAATAATATATCATTTTTTATATTAATAATATTATTAAATACATTAAAGGTTAGTTCTCTAAATCTAAATCTTTATATTGAATGATCTTTGGTTTATTGCTAAAAACATAACACACAAAAGTGTTAACAATTGTTTTCTTAGTTTTTAAAACAATTTAATGCTAATACTACTTTGTAATATTCTTGCAAATGCTAAGTTTCTAAAATTTTGCATATCACTGAATTTTTTTAAAACAATTTAATGTTAATACTACTTTGTAATATTCTTGCAATGGCTAAGCTTTTAAAATTTGCATATCACTAATAAATCATCTTACACCGTCTTTTTAGCATTACGCTATTACAACATGGGCGTTCCCTTAAAATAGTGTGATCTAAATCATATTATTTGACTAATATCCCTAGATTAAACTTGATGCTACTCTATCTTGTGGGCACATTGTTCAATTTTCAATACTTAAAAACCTTATTTCACATTTACAATTCAACATGTTAAAATAAATCCAAGCAATACTTTATTGTGATGACATTGTCAATTCAACATGTTAAAATAAACCCAAGCAATACATTATTGTGATGACGTTGTCAATTCAACATGTTAAAATAAACCCAAGCAATACATTATTGTGATGACATTGTGCAATTCAAATTGTATTATCTAACCAATCTTCACAAAGGGAAGGATTTAATTGATTATAAACACCTCTATTTAAATTCCATTTATTAGAAGTTTAGCTAACATTATACAAATTAAACATATTAAAAAAAGCTCACAATTGTAGTGTCAAAATTGGAACCAATGGCCTTGAAAATCAATCATAATGAAGAAATAATGAACCATAATAGCATATGAAGATTTTTTTTTAATTGAATGAACACCGTCTTCTAAATATTTTAAATCTATAAAAGTGAATCAACTTTTTAATAATATTTAACACTTTCTAATTCAAAATTATATTATCAATGGCATTTTACTCAAGATTTTTATCATAGTGATGTTCTATCTCATTTATTAGTCGATCTTGTCACAAAGAATACAAAATCATTTATTTTTTATTTTTTTTGAAAAATTTCATAGAAAACCCTCTAAATACTTCTCCATAATTTATGGATAATAAATGAGGGAAATCATTGGACTCAATTATGGAGTTTAACCCTAAGGGAACCAACAGAGTTAAACTCACGAGTTCTCCAACTTTAGGGGAGAGATCTCTTGTTTGGCTCATAACCGCTTGACCTAATCTTTGAGAATAAACTCTTCTTGCATCAAGAGGCTCTCTCTAGTCTAGTTTGGAAGAGATGTTGTAATGTCATGTTATGTTATGTTATGTCAACATTTTAACTCGGTTAACTAATGCATCCTTGCCATTTATTCTTTTAGATTGATGGATTTTGTCACCTTTGTCATGAGGATTAACCAAATTAGTTGGTTCGAAACATTGACCAAATCCTAATGATGTGATTAATCCAAAAAACATTCTCATTAAAAAAAATAAATTCAAATTATTAAAAAAAAAATTATAACAAGCTAATGCTTAGAAATGTTGTTAGGACAGTTAAGGTAAAATTGAGGTCGTATAGTCGATCCGACCCCAATTGGTTTTGCAAAAGATGAATAGTCTGATGGTTCCCCTCTGTTTTAGTTTATAGTATATGCAACAATTTTTGTATGTCCAATATTTCCAGTATGTTTATAGTTATCTAGATGTTAGGAAGTTCAAAGACAATCAAACATTGATAGCTTGGATAGATAGACTGATTCTATAATGTTTTTGGATGGCTTATCATTTTGTTAGGTGGTCAATAGATCTGGTTTCCCTTTGGGTAGGTTGAGGTCACTTAACCATTCTGATGATGGATGTATCCTACCCATTTTTGTGAAAATTAATGAAAAAGAAAGGAACTACCAAGCTTACAAAAAAAAAAAAATTGGGGCCATAGAGTCAATTTACCATTGGTGGTTTTTGGGCTCCAGATTTTGACAACCCATAGTTTTGCGCTCTCTCTCTCTCTCTCTCTCTTCTCTCTCTCTATAATATATATATAATAATTAATTAATAACCAGTCATAAATCCAACTAAACTCTGGTTATCATCGTCTAGGGAGATCAAATCTACTCGAGGGCCAAATTTTGAATTTTGTATAATAATCTTGTTTTTACCTTGGAATATTCCAAGTGATGACAACCAATTGGTGTTTATTTATTCCATTATGTAATATTTTTTTGGAAATTCTATTACAATTCAACTCATCTAAGTATTATATTTGTAAATTGTTAAGAGGAATAGGATTTCTTGAATTATAAAATTACTTTAAAGTGAAAAGATGTGAGAAACTATGTGCATTGTGAGGGATTGATTCCTCTTGACACTTGATAGATATAGATTTGTTGCATCATGGATTAATGGTGAGGACAAAGCTCCATCATGTTTTTCAAATCCTAATGGGGGTAAATCTCATTTTGTGTGGTAGGGGGTGAGGAAGGTGTTTGACCTCTCGAGTTACTTTCCCTTTATTGTCAAATGAAATTAACATTTTTTTTTCTAATTACATGTCTAGGGAAAACCTTGAGTACTTCCCTCATTTTTAGGATGGTACCTTGGATAAACCCTAGAATCTTTAGAGAACAAAATTGATCAATAACAAAGCTCAAAGCCATTGCAATGATATACTCATTAAGAGTTTAGTATGCCACATGCGAGAATTAAAAATGAGTGGCGAGGATAACATTTCCTCCCAACCACCTACACTAAACACAATTAACATAAAAAAAAACTAACATGCTTAACAAATAAAATTGATTTATGTAGATATTAATTACATCGAGAAACGTATTTTACATATACATCGATTCGTAAAATGTGCTACAGAATAATTACATAATAATACAAATATAAGTGAAGTTAAAATTTTAAAAAGATGTGTAAACGGACAATTCTTTACTCTTAATTTTTTTTTACACATCAAGGGATATCAATCAAGATGCTTGGTAGGTTTAATTTTTTTGTATAAAATATAAAGTAATAAATCTTATCATTTTAATCAATTAAAGATTTCGATTCATCTTTTCTATTTATTTTATTATTAATATTAAACATATGTGTTTTTCTTATTATAATGAAAACTATAAAATTAAGGAGGCAACACTGTGAGGGTTTTTGCAGCAGTTAGTGGGTCTCTTGTAACATGACGACCACTAACTTGGATGGCCTTGTTTCCTTGCCCCCTCTGTTGGTGCATGATATAGCTACCTTCAATGCTCAAATTTCCAGTGGGATGAAATTCTAGAAGACAAAACCCACATGCTTTGTCAAAATGCTTGAGGATATTTTAAAGGTAGAGACCAATGCTTCTCAGTCCAGAACAAGGGACCTTCAACTTACGAAATAAGGTTTAGTGGGCCAATTCATGGGGATCTAGCCTTCCCTGGACTCCATGAAGCAATGGGTAAATAAAACTTGAAAACCATGGATAAAAGGTCAAGTTTCCTCTTCTTTCTACAAGAGATGGTTTTATATCTTCTTCTTCGAGAATAAGGAAGACCAAGACTTGATTTTTAGAAGCGATCCTTATTTCATGGGTGCCTAGGGTCTCTCTTTAGATTGATGGAGCCCAAATTTTAACTTAGAATGTGATGTTCCTTTTGCAATTCTGGTATGGTTAAACTCCCATTCCTTCATCTGCACTATTGGAATGATGTCGCTTTTAAAAGTATTGGAAACACGATGGGTAAGTATATTGATCATACTGAGCCATAAGAAGGTTTGCTTTCTTGTGCCATAATTTGTGTGGAAGTAGATCTAGACAAAGTGCTTTTGGCCATAAATATCAACCTGAATAACTAGTCCCATATCCATGAAGTGGATTAGGACCAACTTCCTTTTATGTGCAAGGTCTTTCATGAGCATGGACACTTTACTAAAAGCCACAAAAACAATATCGAGGAGCAACATAATCAGGTGGAAGAATGGGATCAATGGTAATATCTCAAAACACGAAGAAGACCATCCAAATAGAATAACAACTAGCCATGATAGAGTGACCTAGTAGGGAACAAAGGCAAGGGCCCAACCTCTCTAGCCCAAGTGAAATCAAACTCAAGTGAGGGTACCAATAATGAAGGTGCAACGAAGGCTAATGGAAATAGTTTCGAAGTGCTCAAATTGGTTGAAGAGAAAGGCAAGATTCCCTCAAGCAACGTCTCTCCCTCTCTTGGGAAGGACTCCAAAGCCTCTCTTGGTCTTCTCGAGGATGGAATTCCACTCCTTGAGGATGCCCCTATCTATGTGACAAATGATATCAACTCTCCCTTGGATGAGGGTGACTTCCACTCTCCTAGGGTGGCTCGAATTGACCCCTTCCTTGCCAGTTCAACTAAAGAAAAATCAAAGATAGAGAAAGAGAAGGAATAATATCACATTCATTGTAAGGTGGGAATAAAAATGGACAAAGAGGCTTGAATCGAAAAAACTTGAAAGGAAAAAGAATTGGGAAGATAAGGTATTTTGGACAAACATATCATAGGAAGACAAAATACAAGGAAAGGAGGTAGTTTAGGCCCTAATCAAGGGGACACAAAATCTAATAGAAAATAATGAAACCAATCTCTTGGAATTGCAGGGGTTTGGGTTTGGACAAAAGAATGTCAGAGGTTAAATCATTAGTTCAAAAAGGAAAACCCCATATTCTTTTTCTCTAGGAGACTAAATTGAGATTTGTGGTCAATAGTTTGGTCTTAAATATGAAAGATTCCACTAGTTCCAACAACTCCAATGTTAAGTGTCTAGACTTGAATGATCCAATGCATTTGGGGAAATACGTTGTAATCAAGGATTATATTTTGAAGTAGGCAATATGTACTGCAAATATTATTCAATTTTGGGGCTCTATTGTAAGTTATTCACCTCCAAAGACCCGCATATGCTTAGCATCGGTTGTATTCCTCTTCGAGGGACAATTTTGGTTCAGGATTATGTAGATTGTACTAAGATGGAAGAAAATCATAATGTAACTCTTGATATACAACTTTGATCTAGGCTCATATTTTGCAATTAATACAAATATTCTCATTACTGTAAAAACATATAATGAAATTTGTAGATATGAATTGTGTTAATGTTTAGAAATGTTCACAATGTTTTAAGTGGACATGTTTTAAGTCAGACCGAAATAAACCACTATACAAAGGGTGTCTATACTTTTAACTTTATCACAATGGACTTAAAGTCTTATTAGGGATTTGAACTTGGGTGAGGGGAGTGCATGACCTACCTCCCAACCATCTTATCAAACTACCTCAATTCTAAGATGAAGTTTAGAAAACAATAATAAAATAATAATAACAATGATATACTCATTAAGAGTTTAATATGTCACCCACAAGAATTAAACTTCCGTGGTACGGGTAACAATGCCCCCAACCACTTAGGCTAAGCCCAATTGACATTAAAAAACTTAACATACTTAACATGTAAATGTTAATTACATCACGAGATGTATTTTACATACACATAAATTCATTAAAAATCTTACAAAATAATAAAATAATAATATAAATATAAGTGAAGTTAAACTTTAAAAACAATGTGAACCCACAATTCCTTACTCTTCAAAATGTTTACACTTCAAGGGATATAAATCATCTAGATGCTTAATAGGTTGAGGTGTTCTTCTTTTTATATAAATATGATTTTTTATGGATTTAAATAATAATATGTCTTATTTTTCTTATTTATTCATTTTATGTTTTATTAATTTAATGTTAAGAACCTTTGTTTTCTTAATTATAAGAGGAATTTATAGATATGAATTATGTTAATGTTTAGAAATCTTAGATTGTAGATATTTGTGATCCATATTGTAAATGAATATCATTAGGATTTGGTCAAAGATCTAAGAAATCTTCACAATGTTTAAAGTGGACATGTTTTAAGCCATACAAGAATGAACTTTCATCTCAAGGGTGTTTATCTTTTTAGCTTTATCATAATGAATCTATAGTGTTATCACATTTAAACCTAGGCAAGTAGAGTAAAAGACCTACTTTTCAACCATTTTATCAAATTACCTCAACCCTAAGATGAAGGTTAGAAAATAATAATAAAATAATAATAATAATAATCTAATTTTAAGTTCGCGACCAAGTCAAAGACCAAATTGATGTATAAAACCCCTTGTTTATAGGACAAAAATCCTATTTATAAACAATAATGTGTACATACTCTAATATTTTGTGTATTCAAATTTTAACCAAAAAACATATTCTTAAATATCAATATTTTGATATAAATATATTAAAATTATAAATTATAATTTTAAAAATCAAACATATACATTTTTATGATTATATATTAAAATAATATATAATGAAAATCACTTATCCCAAAATGAAAAAGTTTCTGACACCAATTTAGAACATCCCTCACACTGTAATAGTTATATGGATGATATCCATTGTCCCAAATTTAAGAGTTCTCACATGGATTTAGCATATCTCTCACTTTGCATAATAAATATGCCTTTATTAAAAATCACAATTTATATTTCTTGACACTTTTTAAATGTTAAAAAAATTACAAAAATATTAATGTGTGCAAATTGGGATTTTTTTTTAAAGAATAAAACTACATATATAGCATATGTGTCATTATTGTAAAATGTGTCTGCCCCAATTTGAAAAAGAAAATATGGGAAAAGACAGAATGGGAATCCGTCTTTGCAAACAACACTACGCAATGGGTATTTTAATAATGATGGTCGTTGGGTTTGTTAACATATTGAGATGGTTCCAGGAAGTCGACCTCATTTGCGTGAGGGTATGGGTATTGAATGGTAGAGGTCCCTGGAGATTATAAATTGCCAAAAATCAGATGGGAACGCTTCGTCTGCTTTCAGGATTTGACTAATCTTTTCGATTTTTTTCTGCTGTTCGTTTGAATCCGTGGGAACTCGATTGCTAATTTCAGTTGGAAGGTCCTGTTGCAGATTCAGAACGAAGTTTCCCGAAATTTAATTGAACTTTTTCTTGATCGGTTCTAGCCTATTATATTATATACCGGCTGCATTGAAAAAGAGAACTTGGCCGTGGAGACCTGAGAGAAGTTGCTCCATTTCTCAGCTCAGATCCGGGGATTCGGTTGAATTCATCGTATCAGAAAAGATGAAGCGAGTTTTTGGAGTCAAGAAGGACAAGGATCCTCCTCCATCCGTTCAAGATGCTGCTGAAAGAGTGAGCTATTTATTGTCCTCTCTCTGTTGGTTGTCCAACTTCCAATGTTTGAATGAAAATTTTATGACTGAATTCACTATCTACCCATAGATTGAATTTGGCATGGATTAATCTCTATTTCAGTTGAATTGGTTGTAGTCCTCATGGGTTTTATCGACAAGTAATCTGAACCTAGATCAGGACGTGCTGAAAATTCTTTTGTTGGACCACCGTGTTGATGGATGAATGGCTGTGAAAACTCTAGAATATATACATATTTTCTTTCTTTGTAGTCATCAAATTGCAACTGCTTAGAGCATCATCCCTTGATGCACTGCACTGCACTGCAAACAATAGGCTTCCTTTAACCTAGGTTGCCAGATTCGAGAAGTATCTGTTCTGGCGAATTTACTTGGGACTCGCACCTTCGTTCTTTTTAAACTAATTCATGTTCTTGGTATTTGCAAATTGCTGTGCTATTTGATATCCAGGTCCACCCATTTCACAAAACTGCTTGGACCTCTTTAGTACATTCGCTACGAAAATGCCACCATCCATTACAGTTCCAACACTGGATGATAGGTTTACCATCTTGATAGTTCTTCTCTGAGGACTGCCTCTATTGTTATCTCTAGCAGGGTTTCTGGTATTTGTTTTTCATATTGGAAATAGGGTTTGGCCACTGCTGTCGAGGATCTGCTTGACGTGGGCTATAACCACACTCATCTCTACTATTGATTGTTCATTTTACAAATGTGACAATACTTAGTTTGTACAGGCGGTACAAAAGCCATACTAAAACATCCTAACATTTTTCAATCCTTTGCAAATGTTTGTCCTCTGCATTATATGTTGTTTTTGCTATTAACAAGTTTTTTAATTTATTGTTTGCTTTCATAGTTCAAAATTCCATTTGCTGTTCTGCAAACTCCCTATCTATCTGCCAGATCTTAAATTTCAGTGCCTTAAAAAACAATTTGTGACAGGGAATGATGCGAAGTTAAGTTCTGCAGTCACATAGGCTCCTTATTTCTCCATCACCAATTAATTCTACCCTGGGATTTGTGTCAGTTCTTCTCTATGTATTTGTACCTGTTGACTACAAGGGTTGAACTGGTGACTGCTTTGCAGATTACACACTAATTTTTCTTTAAGATGTGCTTTTCCATATATTTGCTAAAAATGTCCTCTTAGCGGGGAAACATCCATGGAATTTATGAAGCTCCAACAAGGTTATATCTTGAGACCTTTACATAAACTATCGAGATTTGATGTAGCTTATTACATCTGGGATGGAGAGTGATCCCAGAATAAATTCCCTGAAATAATTTCCTTACACATAGAAGCCGACGATGTTGAGATACAACAGCTGGTTATGAGAATTAATAATTTCCTTACACATAGAAGCTGATGATGTTGAGATAGAACAGCTGGTTAGGAGAATTAAGAATGAAGCTAATCAAAATTAACAATAACATGCAACTACTGGAATTTTGACATGCATGGATGCACACAACCATTTGTTCCTAATGCATGCAGCTTTTCGACAAATTATATAATCACATGCTATTCATTTTTTGTATGTAGTTTAGAAAAACTATCCATGCTATAATTTCTTTATGTCCTCTGTTCACATTTTTTTTTTCGATTGTGGGTTGAATGTATATGCTGATTAATGTTTGGATGAAGAGTTAATCACAATTAGTTATTTGTTTTTCCTATGCATGCAGATCAATAAAAGAGGTGACACAGTTGATGAAAAGGTTAAGAAACTTGATATTGAGCTTGCCAGATACAAAGAACAGATAAAGAAGACCAGGCCAGGTCCTGCTCAAGAGGCTATTAAAGCTCGGGCTATGAGGATACTCAAGCAAAAGAGGATGTAATTTCATGTTCCAATTCCTTTGTCATTGATATTTGTACATTGTCTAATCAGACTGCTGATATTGTTTTAGTTCTGTTTTATTGACAGTCTCAAACAACTAATTTGTTTAAGTTTTTCATACTGTTTTAGCATGGTATATTATTTCAATTTTCAATTTTAATATTTTTATAAACAAAGCAATGATCATTATAATGAACTTGATCCAATTTTTTTCCTGGCCAATTGCAGGTATGAGGGACAGAGGGAAATGATTTACAATCAAACATTCAATCTTGATCAGGTTTCCTTTGCCACAGAGGGCATCAAGGATGCTCAGAATACGGTAACATGGCATGCCTTTCAAACTGAAGCACATTGCGCTTGACATACTAGCCTTTCAAACTGAAGCACATTGTGCTTGACATACTATTTTGAGGTTAACTGACAGTTTATTCTTCTATGCAGATGGCAGCCCTGAAATCTGCCAACAAGGAACTGAAAGGATCACTTAAGACAATGAAGATTGAAGACATTGATGTATGGCATCCAATCGATGCACTGTTATTTATTTTATCTAGAACATTTGTCATGCATATGATTTATGAAATGGCTTATGATTCCAATTATTTTATTTTGCAGAATATGCAGGATGAAATGATGAACTTAATGGACATAAGTACTGAAATCCAAGACTCACTTGGGAGAAGCTATAGTGTGCCTGATGACATTGACGAGGATGAACTAATGGGTGGTAATGTCTCTACTTATAATGTGCAGTAAGGAAGAGGAATCACAAAGTCAAGATACACAAATTGACAGAATAATGAACTGATACATTTTCTGTTTAAACTTCTGTAATCTTCTAAGCTTCTAGAGCTGATTGCAGTTCTTAAGATTAAAATGTCTATTCTGAAGTCTTATTCACTCATCTGTTTCTTATGACAGAGCTAGATGCGCTGGAAGCTGACATGGGTTCAGAGACCCAAACTGATGGAGTGCCTGCTTATTTACAACCCGATAGAGAGTCTGATCTAGATTCCGAATTGAACCTGCCTTCAGCACCTTTTGGTCATACCACAGTTCCACAAGCCAATCCACAGGTAGGAGTCCTATGACACAGATGAGTTATAGCTATTTATTTTTGAACTTATGCTTTCTCATTATTCTTCCATCTACTGTTCGGACAGTGATATTTTTTCAGAGCTTTGTCTGACATAATCCCAACTTGCAGACTACCGATGAGTTTGGGCTGCCGGCTGTTCCAAGGGCCTCACTTCGTTCATAAGCAAGCACATTTTCCAAAACCTGTGTATGACATATATCTGGTCTGGTTATCATATGTATTGTGGCTGCACAGTACTGATGATGTCGTTTTGTTGCTTCTGTCATCTGTTTCAATTCAGAGCATCAGTGTTTGTTGAAAGTCTTACATAAATATATTGAGAGAAAATGTCGAGTGCTTTTATCTTTTTTTGTTTGTTACTTGTATGATATAAGTTTCAAAGTCCCAGATCATATATATGAAGTGTTGTGCTGCTGTTGTAGAATTGGATGTGATTTTGATGCCAAATGCAAAGCCTAATATATCTATGGATAATATTTTATGAGTGGAATGTCTTTATTACACTGAGAGAATTGATGTGCATTTTACAGTCTAGGATAAGGGAGACGTGTAATGTCAATGTTAGGTTCTAACGCCAATGATGTTGAAAGGCATTGTTTTTAATTGCATAAATAGAGGAGGGTTCTGAAAATGGTCTGCAAATATTAAGATAGTCCAACTTGTATCTGTGCAGTATGTTGAATATTAACTTCCAATGATGTTGGGCTCCATTTTTAACTGTGTTCAAGATCTCAGAACATTGCAGATTGCATTGAAATAAGTTTTATAAATAAGAATGAGGATGCTCTATTCTATTGGGACATGGCACTATCATAGGGCATATATTTTAGATTTTGGTGAAGTATTCCTGATGCATTTAATATACCTAATAGATAAATATTATTCCAATTAAATTATAATTATAATAAATATTCTGACTATTTTATTCAAATATAACTACTTTTACTTAAATTGCACTTCATCTGATTCTTTGCTCACATTATAAACTACTACTTGTAAGGTACAATAACGATCAGTGCAAATCCCAAGAAGACACTTGTTTCAGCAGCACTAAAGATGTGCCCCAAGATAGTAAAACATCAATGCTAGAGTTGAGAGAGGAAAAGTGTATGCTCCATCAAAATTTGAATGTTGATAATCTCGAAAACCTTTGCTTCGAACTGTCACTAGATCACTACCCAACAGACTAATAGATGCTGAATATATATATGGGCTTAAAATAATTGTAACATTAAATACATGGAAAAAAAATGTGTTGACATGTGAAGATTTGTTGTTCTACAACAATATGAAGTGTCAAAATACTTCAACATGATTGAGCTTTAAATGATGTGATCCTTCACAGAAAATTGTGTGAAACTATATTTAAAAAAAGTTAATTTTTTATTATAAATGTGTTGCTTATTTGTATTTAATGTTTGTTAGTGTATTGGCAAGATTTATACAATATAAATTGATTTTCTTCATATGACCATATCTGAATTGTAACATTGCTAACAAAAACATTGAAACAGATTTTTAAAAATGATGTGATTACCATATCTCAATTATTGGTAGCAAAAACATTAAAGTAGATTTTTAAAAATGATGTGATGACACTATCTCAATTGTAACATTGCTAGCAAAAACATTAAAGCAGTTTGAAAAAACAAAGGTCTAATTTTTATTATTAAACATAAAAATTTAATATTTTAAAAATGATGTGATGACCATATCTGAATTGTAACATTGCTAACAAAAACATTGAAACAGATTTTTAAAAATGATGTGATTACCATATCTCAATTATTGCTAGCAAAAACATTAAAGCAGATTTTTAAAAATGATGTGATGACCCTATCTCAATTGTAACATTGCTAGCAAAAACATTAAAGCAGTTTGACAAAACAGAGGTCTAATTTTTATTATTAAACATAAAAATTTAAAAAATAAAAAATTGTTTATGACTTGCACATTAGAGCTAAAATGTTTCATTTAATAATTTTTAACCAATGGAGGTCTCCACACTTATATTTCCCAATCCTACATTGCACCTGGATTTGACAAAACTTGGTTTGAACCAATTTTCTTCTTTCTTTTTAAAATTTTAAAGATACTATTTTCATGGATGAAAATATGGTTTCTTGGTTGAAAGTTTGATATGATTCTATAACTCACTTCTCCTCTTCTCCTCAGATTATATTCTTGATGTTGAGACAATTATTCAGTTTTTAACTTCAAAGCTCTATGCTACCTTTCAAATTGGTTAGACCATCCTCTAACTATTTATAACCACCTTCATCTTCTCTCTCTCTTACACACATTTGGGATGTGCATCTTCAAAGCTTCTATTTTTTAAATCTTGCACTAGTATTTATAATAACGCATAGCTTGTCTAATTTGGGTTACTCTTGTAGTTCTTTCTAATTAAAATACTTCCATTAACAACAATATGTGCACTTTATGCAAATTTGCCACTTTCTCAAGGACAACTCCTTGAAGAGCTTTTAGTTTCACCTTGTATCTTTCATTATGTAAGACCTTAGCTAAGTACTAAGATGATGCAACATTAATGAGTTAATTCTTGTTAATTTGTTTATCGTGATAGGTTTCTATATCGAGAAAAAAAAACTTTGCAAAAACATACTTCCTCATAATTCGTGGATGATAAATGGGCTAGATTATGGAGCCAATCAAAGGGGATCAGGAGAGTTGAACCCATGACCTTCCCAACTTTTGAGGAGATATGTCATGTATGGCTCTTGCTTAAGCTAACCTCGAGGTTGTTAACATATTTGTTTTTCATGACTTGTACCATAACATGGTTGTTATAGAATTGTGTTGGTATGATTATATATGTTTTTCCCTTTCTTTGTTGAAGGATTGTTAGTTGCGATGAACAAAATATTTGGGAAGATCTTGCATGGAGTCTAGAATCCTCCCATTGCTCTTTTGTTCAACACCTACTTTCTTATTGTAAGATAAGTTCACGAGGAGGAAAATCTATGTAGTTTCACCAAAAACCCATGATTATTTTTGGGATGACACCTTGTGACTTACGAGACAAGTCTCACATGTGCATTTGATATTATATCCTATTATTTAGTGTAACATGGTAGGTGTGTTCTGGTAGACGCTGATTGGAATTGGTAGAATTGAAATGAAATGGAATTAGCCATCCATCCATCCATCAAACAACCCATCCATAAGTGCAGTGCTTGCCATGTTTGAAAAGCATATGGTCATCAATTAATGCATGTTGGGGCTACTTATTCTCATGGCTATGAGGGGAGGGTGTAATAGTGAATTTGATGTTTTATATGATGACATATAAACATTGATACAATATTTATTGTGACATAAATGTATTACAATGGGGAGTATATAATTTCTTTGAAAGATTACCCAAACAACAACTAAATGGGAGAGCGTGGACCAAGAAAGTGCAAATAGTGTGAAGGGTCAACTAGGAAGTTCAAAAACTAATTGTTGCGTAAACTATGCAAATATTTCACATACCATTCTGGGCTAAAATATTTGGTGAATAAGATTGTCTTCGAGGAAGTTGTCCAAAATCGTTACAAGCACAATGTAAGACTAATGAATACATTATTATTACAAATGTAATGAAAATCAAGTCAATGAAGACATGCCTCAGATGAATGCAAACATTAAAATTATAACAATGTGCAAAATTGTTTTGTGAATATACCATATTTTTACATCTTTTGTCACCTTTTTGCTTATGCTTTCTGATTCTTTTCTATGTGATACATTTGAGTATTACGTAGTCCTAAAAAATACAATGCAAATCGTGAATGTTATTGATGTTATTGTAATACTTTTAAGTTTTTATTATATAAAATACATTGTAAACTAGATTCACACCATTAGATTTGGTCAACATTTTGAACCAACTAATGTGGTTCATCCTTAGACAAGGTGAAAAATTCAATCCATTTTCAGGTATAAATAGCATGGATGCATCATTGGCCTAGCCATTAAAAACTAACTGTTAGTAAATTAGTTAATAAGGTAAATAAAATATTCTAAAATTGGATGTTAGGGGTTATTTATTAAAATATATTATTTAATTATTGAAGTATTGTTAGAAATAAATTATAATAAAAACTATTTTTAAATTAATAAACATATTTATTATTTATAGAGTAATATGTAAGGATAATTCATAAATTAATTAAAAAGAGGTTAACAAATTATTTATATATATAAAGTAGTTATTAGTTAATATATTTAAATTATATTAAATAGATAAATTAATATATAGTTCCAAAATCTTATATATTTATTTAAAAATAGTTAGAGTATTAATTTATTTAATTATAATAATAAAAGAACTTGTTAAACAAATTAAATTATATTAGAATTTTAAAATAGTAATAAAGGGTAAAACACTGAAGAAAAAATAATATTACAAATAAATAATATTTAGAAATAAAACTTAATAAAAAGGGAAATAGAAAGGGGTGAAATCACGGAAAGAGAGCCACAATCCAACTCTTACTCAGTTTCCAATCATCATCCTTGTTAAGGTTCCTAGCTTGCTTCTCAATCTAAATAGCATCTCTAAGCTTCCTATGGTGGAAGTGATCAACCCTGACAATGACTCTGGAGTCTTCAATATAGCCATGGTGTTTGGTGTAGGGAATACCACAAGAACAAGGAACAAAGTAAACACCTTCCATGTCCTTAGGGTCAACAAGGTCTTTAACAGATCCAAGAGAATTTCTAATGGTATTGAGAGGCTTGAACGAAGAGGTGACATTATTCTTTCTAAGGATATGGGCAATTATGTCTGTGGTCCCTTGGATAAACATGAGATGAACCTTGGAGATAGGATCAATATGAGTAGTTTTAACTCTTAACCGTTTATAGGCTCTTTGAAAGGCCTTGAGTTCTGTTATACCCATTATTTTTAAAAACTTCAAGAAGATGAGATTTCTCCTTATCTAGGTGGTTTTCATTAGAGATTCTCAGAGCATGGGTAGCAAGAGTGCTGAGAACACCAAATTTCTAAGCAAGAAAATGATGAGAATGAGCATGAAGATATTGTTCCGTGAGTTTTTTTCGAAAGACTTGGTGAGAAACAAGACCATCATCCATTCTAGAAAGGAGAATGTCAAGGAAGGGAAGACACCCATTCACCTCAACCTCCATTGTGAACTTGATGGAGTCTGAATGGGAATTAATGTGGCTCAGAAACAGATCCAACTTTTCACAACCATGAGGCTAAGGCCTTGGTCTCAAAATCTTCCATAAATAAATTAACGACTATTAGGGAAAAGAGGGGAACCCAAACGTCTTAGATCTAACTAAATTTTATTGATATTTGATTTTTAAGTTGATAGATTTGTTTATTTTAGAATTTCAATTTAATTATCAATAATAATTAATTAGATAAATGATTTTTTATTTTATTTTTTGTAAGTTTAGGTAGGTCCTCCTTTTCTATTTATATAAAAGCAAACTGAATCCACATACCGTCAATAGGTGGCCTCAACTTGCCCAATGGGAAACCAAGTCTGTTAGCCACCTATGCATATTATAAGCCATTCAAAATTGGTAAGTTATCAGCCTTTCTACCCAAGCAATATATATAGAACTATTTATAAACCAGTCTTTAATCTTAGGTCCCATAAGTATGCATATAAAAGAAAACTAGCTGCTAAAAAAATAGTAACCTGAGATCCATCAGCTCAGTTTATTCCTTGGGCTTTTCCTGTTCTGACTCAACGTTCGTTGGGTCTTCAGCTGAATCTCCATTCGTTGGTGTCATTTCCATGATGCATGGAATGTGTCTCTAAATTAGATTTAATCTTATGTCCTGCTTGCTTAGCTGGAACTATATGGTTTGCAGGTATCGTTTATAATCTGGCATGTCTCCGATTATCAAAGCCATCCCCATGGACACTTGTTCCATCGCTTTTCCAACCAGCCCCTTCATGAGCCAGTACAAATGTAAGGTCTGTTTAAATTGAGAAAGTCTTCCTCTAGTATTTCCAGGATCTCGAATTATGTCTCTCCATTCCTCCATTTCTTCCTCTGAATCCTCTTCCCTAATCCTTTCCTCCATTTCCTCAATAATTTTCCTTATCCCTTCATTTGTGCCTTTCTTATAAGCCTTGACTGCTTCCTTCAACGTCTCATCCATGGGTCGTCTTCCCATCCTTTTTTCTGAGGTTCCCATATCCTAAGAACGGGGTTTGTTATTTCCCCGTCCTCTGCGACTTCGTTCTCTGGCTGCTCGCGCCATGTCTTCAGTCTTTGCTACCTGTTCACAATGGACACAGTTCAGAGTCAGGATAAAAAAACCATTACCTGTCCAAATTCCAATTGTTTCAGAGGGTTTCTGTTTGACTGTGCTATCTCCCCTATGTTTGCACTCCTCTGCTCCCAAGTGCTCCAAAGAGCCAAGGATGGTCCTCACCTTCTCCCTACTCCCTCTGTCCTGCTTCTCTTTGAGACCCTTGGGTACTGTCTCTCCTCCTTGGATTCCCTCGGCTTGACCCCCTCTCTAAGCAGCCCCGGGATAGTGAACACGGGGAGCTTCCCACTAAGATTCTCCTCTCCCTTTCTGTCTTGTTAGCTGACACCACTCCCTCTCTTCGCAACATTACCCCCTTGGAAGATCACCCCATTCTTTCTTAGCTTCCCGCCCGGCGTCCCCTCACAAGCTCACTCCCCTTTGCTACCCGAGCTTACCTCACCTACCTAGAATTTCTGCCAGAAGAATTTTTCCGGACTCTTAGACCCCCCTGCCACCTTGATACAATCCTTTCTAGCCTTTCTGTCCTTAGCCTTGAGCACAATGCGCCCTTCCCTATTATTTTCTATGCCCTTCATCCTTTCCATCCTCGAAGTAAAGCTACCAGGCCACTCTCTCTCGCTACTACTGCTCTGTTTGCACTGCATAACCTCTACGCGGGGTCTTTCCTTCCCTCCCTAACCCAAGTTCCTTTCCCCTCCCATCATACTGAAATTTCCTTTGCAAATTACAGAGAAAAGACAGTAAACATACCCAAGGTTACTCTTCCTGCTTGCTGGATGCGTGTTTGGCTTTCCCGTCACTCTCCTTTGCCTTCTCCCTCCCTTGCAATCTACCATCCTTCTTTCCTTACCCCCCACTTTCATACTCTGTCGCACCTACCTGCCGTCCCATCCTCCTTGCGCCGCCGTCCTTACCACCTCTCCTCTTCCCAACATTCCTCACGCCACTTCTCCCGTCTTACATCCCTCTTGGTATGCAGTACCTCTCCACGTTCTGCATTATAATCATTCGAGCCGCGGTAAGCAGTCCTCGCGCCCCCTGGCTTTTGACATCACCATTATTTTTGTTTACCCACTCCGTCACCCCAATCAAGGGAATTTTAGATAAATGATTATTAGTTGGAAATACTTCCATGAAATATTCTAGAATGTTTAGTACTAATCATATATTAAAGGTTGAAATTTATCTTTAAATAATTATGTACTTTCTTTAAATTAAATTGATTAATTAAAAAAGTCATGTAACATATAAAATGGGTTATAATTTTTCTAAAAATATGATATTAATAAGCCATAATATTAACCCATTATATAAATCTCAATTATAAAAACATTAGAAATCTCAATTATAAAATAAAAATAAATTTACACAATTATTAGTTCATCTATTGAGGAATATCAAACATAAAGAAAGACTATGTTAAAATCTATATAAGAGAAAAACCATATATTTAATAATTAATAAAATAAACAATAAATTGATATGAGGAATATCAAACCTAAGAAATATAAGAGGAAAACCATATACTTAATAATTAATAAAATAGACAATAAATTGATACAATGCGGTGTGACAATGAACTGACTAATCATGATGGTTGATGGGTGATGTCCCTTGATTTGGTCATGTTATGTTTTTTTAGCTAGGATGCATCACTTCATATGATTATGATTATTTTTTGATGTTTAACCATAGCAATTGACAGCTTTGCATCAACTAATGCACCATCAACGTCATCACAATGAAGAACAAGTTCATATAACTCTTGGGTGATTCAAATCCAATGATGGGTTGCATAAATTATTGGTGATGCCTTTTAGTTAAACTTAACTAATGCTTTGTTGACTTTGATGGACTCTATGAATGATGTTTTGTTTGCCAATAATTTATTTTATCTTGATTTGATGTTGATGATGCTTTTAATAATGACATGAATTGGGATGACATCGTCTGCCAATAATTTATTTTATCTTGATTTGATGTTGATGATGCTTTTAATAATGACATGAATTGGGATGACATCGTCAACATACTCTTGAGAACTCGTGCAGTCATAAGATTTTTACCTAGATAGATGTGCATTTTCCATTAATCATGCTAAGTGCCTTAGTTTCATCATTGATTAGACAAGTGTCCATGTCGATATAGACAAAGCTAAAACTCCGCCACGAGCTTACCCTATCGATCATCATTGGGTTGCAAATATTTGTTAAGGTGAGTTGCCTCAAGTGTATCTCATGTGGCACACTGCATGCAATTTTGCTCGAAAGCATCAAGAAACATATCTTTTGTTGAACTTATAAAGCTCAACTTGGACACAAATACGAATAATGCTGAAAAACCCTCAAATAATTCTCAACATTGGTAAATGCACTCAACAACAAAATATACGGTGTTCATAACAGAGCAAATTGCTAATAGAGAACAAGGCACTACCCTCTTGAATTTATTCAATGATGTTCAACACAAAAACGAAATTGATATCTTTCAACACCATGGCCAATCTACAATAATGCATGAATATAATGACAGTAAAGATGGACATGCATAAAAGAATGTGGTGTTGGAGGAAGCAATCCAGACTTAGATCAGATTATTAAGGATGCCCATCATGAAGTTACATGAAGCTCCGTGGTGGAGTATCGTATCGGGTTTCAACTGCTAGCCTGTCCAGTTTTCAACATGACAGAATACTTATAATTCCGTCTCAATGACAAAGGGACCATGGTAGTGGAGGTTGTAAATTATTTGAAATTTCTCACATGAAGACACTCCAATGTTGTCCTTCGACAGATTTTGCACATGACATTATAAACTGTTTGTTCGCTTTAAATTACATCATAAGGATTAAATGATCCGCTTGCATTGGGGTGGTAAACAGTGAACACAGAAGACCCGATTCAAATTATCAGAGTTCACATAGAGATAGATATGTTATGAATCAGCCAATTGCAGTCTTGGTGGAGAAAATGTTGAAGGAGAACAGTACGCTCTACAACACTTGGATATCAGATTCAAGGATGATGAAGTAGCCATCTTAGGCAAATTTCAATTGTTTGAAACTGTATCTTGTGAATGTTATAATTTTGCACAGCTGGATAAGAAAAGAAAACTGTTGTGCGATCCAAATTGGAAAATTGGTTTGCATATGACGTCTCTGAGACAGGGATTCAGTATGTCACCAAATTTCATAGTTAGCAAGTGCTTGTCATGTTCTGTGGATCCTGTGATGCATATTGGAGTTTTAATTTTATCTTTTGTTTAATGTTAGTTCTTGAATTTTACAGGCATTAAGGAAACATGACTAAGCGATATGAACAAATAAACAATGAATTACATATCATTTGAAGCTCCCTTGCTAATAAAGAGATAAACTGAATTGTACACTTGCAATAAATTTGCTTTTCGATATCTGATTTTATTTTGTAGCCTTACATACTGGCAAGGGAAATCACATCAAAGTCGTTTAGTTGTTATTTGGTGAAACATATCCAAGGCTGCAATGCATAATTCTCATGCTAGAAGTAACTGCTCTTAAATTTATTGCTTTCAGTTATTGCATAAATCAGGAGACGTTAAAACCATTGGTTGTTTTTTCTACGTTCCTTTTTTGAACTCCATGTGATTTTCTTGACACTTTAACGAAAGAACCTTCTTAAAGTTAAAAAATATTGGGAGTGCATAAAAAGTTGGAAAATGATCTGACCAATTCAACGTTGCATGTCATAATACAAATGCCACAAATATACAAGAGCTTATTTGCAATTTCAATCGATCTGTGTGAAGTTACAAGGCTGTTATAAACAGCCAACAAATGAGTCATACTTAATGCCACCTTAAAAATGTTCATGCAGTTGTGCCTGTCCAAAAGTTATTGTCGTTGATTTGAACGCCAAACTAGTAATAGTAGCAAATATATTACAATCCAGAAAAGAATTGCTTAACACCTAGTGCACAAAGAATTATAAGAGGAAGTAAGGCTAGAAAATAATTGAAGCACCATTCATATCTCCAACATAGGAATAATAGATAATATATATGACAATAATAACATGCTTTGCAACTTCTAAGAAAGACCTGAAATCCTATCTGAGCACATACTCCAGCTGTATATTTTTATAGGAAACCCAGACGCTTTCAACAAGTTTTTTAAATCATCTGCGGCTTCTCTATTCCTAGCTAGTAGTAATGCAAAACCACCTCCACCTGCTCCAATAAGCTTATAACCACAACAGAAGGGGTCAGAATATTCAAAAAGCTTATCCACAAATGTATTACTACAATAAGGATCAAGCTCTTGATGTAGCCTCCATGCTTCAAGCATGATTCTACCCAAATCATCCAAATTGCCACTCATCAAACATTCCCGTCCAATTTTGGCAAGCTTTGCTAGGCGCTTGATACTTGTTATCAAGAGGGCATCACGTTGGAGATATCGAACTACAACTTTTTGCAGCACTCCATGAGCAAGGCGGACCTGCAATTGTTAACCAAAAGTTCAAATTATAAACCAAATAGAAAAATAAAAAAAACTAATCAAATGTATAATAACTAACTTTCATATAAAAAACGGTAGTTTGCAAAAGACAAATTTAATATTCTCAAAATTCAGTCAAATTCCTTGAAGGTTGAAACAAACCATAAAACTTTCTCAACATCCCCCACCAGGATCATACAGCTGGGTTCCCGAGGGTTCTAGGGAACTCTGACAGCAAGCGAACGCCCACTCCACTCCCCATGCCCTCGGCCATCAGTCTCAGGGTACTCGATGTTTTGTATCACTGTCCCTTTGTCATGGACCATGGTTTTATACATATGTTCTGATGATATTATGTAGGTTTCTTTCTTTGTCTTATTTTCAGCATTTTCTAGGAGATGTGTCTGCACTCCCAGATTGTATTCATACTAATTGTACTCTTCAGTTCCTTTGACGTACTCTTTTGGTCACTTATTAGACATTAATAACATTATCAATTATCTATCTTATCTAAACATAATACTGATTTCCATAGACACATTGACATAGCCAAGTTACACTCATTGTCAAGATCTGTTGGACATAGACATGCTACAGAAATAGCTACTTTGCAGGTGCAAAACTACTTTAAGATGAAAGGCATTTGATGTTGTACAAAGAATGAGATGTTGATGTGTTACCAGCATAGTTACAAGAGGGTGAGTCCCTGCACCTCGGGGACTCATCCAATGGGGATACCCTTAATGGGCTGAGGATGTCAAGGATGCTCCCCACATCCCCAAGTATTCCCCTGCCAAAATCAGGGATGTCTTGGGGACATCCCACACATCCCTTGATAATTTGAGGGATGTTTCGACATCACAAAGCCTACTGACTCAAAAAGACACTGAAATAGGCCAGTTTTAATGCCCAGTTGCCAAGCATTGGCCCATATTGACAAGAGGGTGAGTCCCTGCACCTCGGGGACTCATCCAATGGGGATATCCTTAATGGGCTGAGGATGTCAAGGATGCTCCCCACATCCCCAAGTATTCCCCTGCCAAAATCAGGGATGTCGTGGGGACATCCCACACATCCCTTGATAAATTGAGGGATGTTTCGGCATCACAAAGCCTACTGACTCAAAAAGACACTGAAATAGGCCAGTTTTAATGCCCAGTTGGCAAGCATTGGCCCATATTGACCTAGCTTGACCAATAACATTAATAAATAAAAAAACATTTTTTTTAATAAAAATTCCCATCTACAGATTTATATGAAAACACACAACACTTTTTACTCGACCTTTAATATTTCTTTTGGAATTATGGATGTACCTAGTATATGGGCCATAGCTCATTCATATGTATCATTATGTACTTGCAATTATCGTTGAGGCCATATTTTATTTCATTTACTTTATTCTAGGTTTGTGGTTAAGGCCATATTTTATTTCATAACCATTCTTGATCTATCATACAAAATGTGATATGCCTAAAGGCATTCATATTCAGATTTTTTTTCTCTTGGACACACTTGCGCATTAATGTTTTCAGCACAATCGTGCTTGGCTTTTGCACTCACTGTCTAGCACACAAGACCTATCACTCTCTAGTGCACTTGTGAGGAGGCTATTTCAAAATTTGGGTGAAATTGAGTTCTATTGATTCTCTTGTTGACTCTTGCAAATCTCAACATGGTACTAAAGTGGGTGTATACTTTATTTTTCCAATTCTTTTGGCTAATTCAAAAACTATAGGCTAGTGGCATCTTTGTTATAGTGCAGGGTAGGGTTTTCATGGATCATTGCTTCTAGGATTTCTCTAGGGGTTCTAGAGATATAAACCTTAATCTAGGGTTCTGCCCTCCTAGGGTGTTATTTGGCACTTTTCACCCTTCTTCAAGGAAATTGCTACCATTCCTAGAGTTACCTAGGGTTTTGTACCATTTGGATCCATAAAGGAAAATTGTTGAAGTCTTCATTCCATAAATAGCCTTCATCTTGTTCTCGTTGAGCCAATGGATTCAAAGAGATTGTTCTTTGTTTGGATGGGACCAACTACCATTCTTGCTTTGATTATCTTGAAAAATATATAGTGTGCGTCAAAGGACTTTTCATGAGTTTTGGATCTTCTCACAGTGCACATTTGGATACAATATGCACTTTGGTCCTATTTTTCTTAGCAAGAATGGATTTATGGAGCTACTCAACATATGACCAAACATGAACACCCTCTCTTTGATTTTGGACAATAGTCAATTGTTGAAGAATGTAACTAGCTTCAGTCTTCATAATTGTATTTGTCAAAAAGAAAATTTAGTATTAAAGCATGGGTTTCATGCTTGGTTCAATGTTTTCTAGTTCAAAGCCTCCATTCAAGGCTTCTATATTTTGTCTTGAGTCATTAGAGTCATTGTCATTTTTATTAGACCTTTCTTGGGCTTTTGTATCATGCCAAAAGAATTATTTTTGAGTCAAAAAGGTAATTTGTCACCTCCACACCAAGTCGACCCTGTCCCCAGGAATTTGGCCTACATGACGGCAATTCAACCCAACAGAAAGGCTATATAAGGAGAGGCAATTCGACCTATTTGTCACATTCACTCAACAAGTTCGATCTTCAAGCAAGAGAATCAAAAAAAGAGTGCGAAGTAGCTGGAAGAGGATGAAGTTGCTGGGAAGACCTAAATCAAAGTTTCTGGGCTATCTATCCCTCACACGTGCGAAGATTCTGCGCAGTTGCTAGGGCCGAAAATATGGGTTTATGGTAGGTCCGAAATTTTGTTGCTGGGGTTGAAGTTCTGCTGCTAGGGGACCAAAATTTTGAACTGACTCTGTTGCTGGGGAGCTGTCACTTGGAGTATTTTGTGAAGATCATCTGTTGTAGGCAAGGGCTGACTTGGTGGTTGGAGGAGGTCTTTGTCTAGCTCTAAGAACTCTGGAAGTGTCTCATCTTGAATTGAATCTACTGAAGGAAGAGTTCTTGACTGGGTTTTTGTAATAACTAGATAACTGAAATACAAGAACCGTAAAAATTTTGAATACCTACCTGAACTGCTGTCTGCTCCTGTTCTCATGTTGAAGCTGATTCGATTACTGGGAAACCAATTCCTCCCAGCCAATCCAGCAAGCTTCTGTGAAGCTTACTGCCCCCGTGCCCAGAACCTCAGGTCAATGCAAGCTCTCATTCCTCGATCTTTCTCTGCCCTCTGTCCTGCTCTGTGTTTTTCCTCCCCGCCTTCTGTTCCTTCCAGCAGTTTATAACTACGGGTATGGCGGTAGCCGCCCTCCCCCCTGCAACCACCGCCTCCCTTCATGCTGCCACGCTTCTGTCCATGTCTCTCAGACCAAAAGCTCCTTCATCATTTATTACGAATTCCCTTATTATAGGTTTTGCCTTTATAACATATTACGTTTAGTTTATTTGATTTAGGTATTTAATTTCTAGATTTATGAAGTTTTGGTTTGTATTTTTTTTTTTATATAAGGTTTGATTTATAAATATAAAGTTTATAATTTTATTTTAAATATAAAGTTTATTAATATTTTAATATAAAATTTATTAATATTATAACAAATATAAAGTTCACAACTTTATATTAGTTAATTGTTTTTATTATTTCTTAACTTTTATAGATGGACTCCCTCTTCAGAAAACTTCGTCCCGAAGTTAGAGTTTTATCTTATCTGATTACTTATGATAGCAATTAGTACCCCCCCTCTTAGGTTTAAAATTTTATTCTAATATCAAGAGACTAAAAACAAAATTAGAGTTTTAGGTTTATGATTTTAATGAACAAATCCTGCTCCATCCCAGTCCCCAAGCTATTCTAAAATCAACCTATCCTTCCTAATCTCTTCTGCTCCCATCCTATCCGTCCTCTACTGGAGTATGCCATGGCGTCAGTTTTACTGACCCAACCATTCATAAACTCTAAGGTGACAGCGTCGGTTATATCGACCTGATTCCTAGTAGGCATCCGACAGTCATCATCACACGTCTAGGGGAGCGTGACTCGCACAGTCCTCCCATGACTCTAGGGTTCCGAGGATAAACGGTGGGCAACACCTCCACCCCTCCTCGTAGAACTTAGGGTGAACACCCTATCATAGAATCACTTGGAGCTTTAATTGTTCTGAGGTTCTGTCATCACGTGGTCATCCCAATAATCAAATCATTTACTTTCATCTGCAATTATACACTCACTCATGCATTCGGAAAATGTGCATCAGCATATTCAAAATAACTTAAGTTCTATTCAGTATAACCTATTTTTACCATTTTCTATGCATGTCTTTTGAATTCCATCTAAAATGTAGTCATTTCCTGAGTTTTATTGATCATATTTGATATGTAAAAATAAAACAAATTTACAATATCTAAATTTCTATTAGAAGTAAAACCCTTTAACTGGCTTAACTTTCCTTTGACAACTATAATTTTATAAATTGAACCACATATATTGTTTTGGTATCCATGTACCAGCAGAAGTTAAACATATATTATGTCATACAATCCCACGTTTATTTATAATCATTCAAAATGGTCCTGGTTCTCTGATTGCAGTGAAGTAAAAAAATATATATACAAAACATAGTTTAAAAATCCTTCAAAATTGACATAGTCTAGGGTATCTTTGACATATGTCCACTGTATTTTCCCAAGTTGCGGACCCAGGACTATACATGTCCCATTGGACCTTAACTTGGTCCACCAGGCGGTTCCTGAGCTATCGAACCCCACGTTCCAGAGTACGTAGAGGTTCGACCGATATGACTCCCTCGGTCGATACCTGCAATTCCTTCCATTGAAGATTATGAGATAGATCAACTATATAATGTCTTAATACAGAAACATGAAATACATTATGAATTTTATGCAAGTGAGGTGGCAGGGCAAGACGATAGGCAACAGGTCCCACTCTTTCCACGACTTTAAATGGCCCAATAAATCTGGGCGATAACTTTGTCCCTTTCCTGAATCGAATAGTACTTTTATTTGGCTTGATGCGGATGAAAACCTGATCCCCTACTTCATACTCCTATCAATTCTGTGAGCATCAGCATAACCTTCTGTCTATCCTGAGCTTCCTTTAATCATTGCCTAATTTGCCTTACCTGCGCTTCCATTTCATGGATTAATTCAGGTCCTATTATCACTCGATCTTCTAACCTGTCCCAACTTAACGGTGTTCTGCAAGGTCGGCCGTATAAAGCTTCAAACGGAGGCATTCCAATCGAGCTGTGGTAACTGTTGTTGTATGCGATCCGAAGTCAAACACGCTAATCCACTACATGTGAAAGGTATGGGGTTTGATACCTCGAAGTTCTATATGAATTTTCTATTGCATTGGGTTGACTGGTATATTGACATTTCTTTTTATTTTGGTTGTGTGCACCCGTGAGTGCAACTATCAACGAAACAGTAACAGATACCTACAAAATATATATATAAGAGTGGACGGTGGACACCCTACGATAAGGTTCACAAGGTTCATCGTTCTTGCCACACCAATAGCGATTTCTTCCAAGAGCGAACCAGGGAAGAGAAAAAGCTTGAAAAACAAATGCGATCTTTGTAAAAGGGTTCTCACTTCAATTGTTGGACGTCCAAGGAAGAATCATATAGGCATAAAATCTGACGAGGGCTCCCAGAAATTTGAAAACCATTAGTCTAGATTCCAGCAAACCGATTTACGGAAAGCCAATACTGGTTTAGGGTTTTACATCGAAATTTTTGCCCTAAAATAAAATAAAATGAAAACTGAGAAAGCGTTAAAGCCCTAAGGGTTTACTAACCTCTCTGGGGAGGCTGCGAGAAGGAGAAATTAATTTTCGACTGGATGGCGAGCTTGAGATCATCAGAATCAATAGTGGGTTTGCTGTCGTGCTCAGAATAGAGTTGGGCATTTGAAGAACGTCTACTACATATCTGTAACAGAGTTCTAGGAACTAGTGTACGACTGATAAAGTTTTCACACAGCAGAATTCAACCACAAAAAAAAAAAAAAAATTACACAAGCGCAGGGCCTATGAGTTCAAAGGGTTTGAACTTAGCTCTGATACCATATGTAATAACCAGATAACTGAAATACAAGAACCGTAAAAATTTTGAATACCTACCTGAACTGTTGTCGACTGATCTGTTGTCTGCTCCTGTTCTCCTGTTGAAGCTGATTCGATTACTGGGAAACCAATTCCTCCCAGCCAATCCAGCAAGCTTCTGTGAAGCTTACTGCCCCCGTGCCCAGAACCTCAGGTCAATGCAAGCTCTCATTCCTCGATCTTTCTCTGCCCCCTGTCCTCCTCTGTGTTTTTCCTCCCCGCCTTCTGTTCCTTCCAACAGTTTATAACTACGGGTATGGCGGTGGCCGCCCTCCCGCCTGCAACCACCGCCTCCCTTCATGCTGCCACGCTTCTGTCCACGTTCCTCAGACCAGAAGCTCCTTCATCATTTATTACCCATTTCCCTTATTAGAGGTTTTGCCTTTATAACATATTACGTTTAGTTTATTGGATTTAGGTATTTAATTTTTAGATTTATAAAGTTTGGTTTGTATTTTTTTTTGATATAAGGTTTTGATTTAAATATAAAGTTTATAATTTTATTTTAAATATATAGTTTATTAATATTTTTAAATATAAAATTTATTAATATTATAACAAATATAAAGTTCACAAATTTATATTAGTTAATTGTTTTTATTATTTCTTAACTTTTATAGATGGTTGTTACAGTCTTCCCCTTATAGGGGTTTTTCCCTGGCTACGTGCCTACATCTTGTGTCTCTTGTTCTTGTGATCTTCATACACATAATTTGGTAATTGCTTGATGAAAGATAAACTAATTAAGAAGTAAAAGAGGCCAACATAATTCACAAGTAATTATCAAGAAAGAGGAATCAAACCCTAAATCCTACTAGTATTGATTTTGTTGGGAATCATGATTGCCATTAGACCAAAACCCACAAGCGTTAGTCAATAACGCATCGCCAGAGATAAGGATCCACGAGAGGTGGTTAGTCCATGTTGCGAAACACACAAAGAGCGTTGGTTTATCCAATGTCCAACAAGTGGTATTAGAGCATAGGTCACGAGTTTGATATACACCTGACTCTTGTTGGGGGGGAGGGGGAGTCTATGCAGTAGTTAATCTTCAATTATTATTATTGTTCTTCTTCAGACGATCATAAACAATAATCAACAATGGATAACACCATACAACAACACAGAAAGATAAAATAGAAGACACAAAGATTTTTAGGTGGAAAACCCCCTCCGGGCCATCTTGTTCAAATTATCTGTTTTATCTATATTGTTTCCATAGATATAGTATTTTAGTTTACTTATCATGGAAACTCTTTATCTATGAAAAACCCCTTCGGGCCATCTTGTTCAAACTATCTATATTGTTGGATTGGCAGTGACTTCAAATAATGACTCAAGTCAAGATGGCCCGTTAGGTGACTCACTATTTTGAACAATTCGGCTTGTTGACTCCTTGAAGTTTGTAGAGGGGGAGTCTATGCAGCAGTATATGGCACAAGTCTACAATTAACAGACATATAGTTTGAACAAAATGGCCCAGAGGTTTTCCATGTAGTACCATCCCTAAAGCCCAAAGGTCAGTAAAAGAGATTCCACGGGACTAGGGTCCAAGGTTAACATCCAAAAGAGACCTAGGGGACAAGAGCACAGACCTAGTCCACTCTTTCCACCAAATCCCCCCATTAATCCATGCCCAAGAGTTTCCATGATAAGTAAACTAAAAGACTCAATCACCAAATGACAAAGCATACCTTTAGGTTTGGGAGGCCCACCTTCAAACATACAATAATCACAGATGGGTGAGGGACCACATGGCTGGCTCAAGTGGCGGAGAAATGGCACAATGAGATAATTGCTGGCTACAAGGGGCTGTTGGCTGCCGATTGAGGACCATCATGGAGATTTTTTTCTCCTAGGGATATCACCCACAAAATGGTGGAAAACAGATCCCAATCTACAAGAACAACTTCAATAAAATGCTCTCTAGCGTTTTTGCAAGGGTGATCTCAATGTTCCTTCCTTTCTTCACCAAAGCTTCGATACCATGTTGATTTCTAGGTGCAATATAGATTAGCACAATATCTCTGAAATTCTGATAATTACTTTTGATGTAGATCTTCTTTTAACTTATTTTAATATATCATTCAACAATTATACTTTAGAAATTCAACCATAAAGAATAGTAGAATAGTAGAGATCAAAATGCACAAAAGAAAACAAGATTTACCCTGGGAAAGCCCACCAAGGGAAAAAACCCAACAACCTTTTTCAATAGAGAAATTCTTCTTGTTCAATGAGAGACACACTTACACCTATAGTCAAACTTGGTCTTCCCTTCCAAGTAAAGTCACCCAATTTGATCTAGCAATTCGTTCTGCCTGTTTGACCTAGAATTTCAGCCCTCCTGCAATTGCCAGTTTCCCCAAAAATTTCGGCCCTGCAACAGTTGTCCAGTTACCCAGAAATTTTCGACCCCTTGTAACAGAATGCCCAGAAAAATGTGAACCACAGAGAGAATAGCCAATCTACACATACGAGTTGCAAGATAAAGAGAATTCGTCCTTCTTGTCCTTCACTCGCTTGCCCATAAACTATCTTGCGTGAGAGAATGCGAATGCCCAAGTGGAGGAGGTCGAGCTACCTTTATACAATAGTTTGTCTTGGCCGAATGGGTGTGCCTCTTGGCCAGGGCCAACTTGACTTGGAGGGAAGCCGACTTGTCACTTTTGGAGACAAAAAGTACATTTCAAAAATTCAAATTTTCATCTTTAAGAAGTCGCAATGGGACTTTGACTCAAAATAAATTCTCGTTTGACTCTAGAATTTATATGCTTTACAATGATAAATACAAGTGCATCAAGTGACCAAATGTACAATATGAAGACCGACCATAGTTACAAATGCAACACTTGTAACCCCTTGTCTTTTCAAACACTCAAAGTCAAACCTGTTTGGGCTTGTAGGCTAATATTTTTGTAAAAGTGAAGGGATAGACCTCATATAAATAGGGGATCCCTCCACTTCACTTATTCATCATAACACATGTAATTTGGCTCTCCTTGTTAAGAGTGTGATTTGCCTTGTCTCTTTTGCTACTTGGTAGTGATTTTATGAAGCATCTTGCTATTGGAGATTGATTATTGAATTGGAGACACCTTTTTGGGATTTAAAAAAGGCTTTTTCTTGGAAGAATTTGTAAGTTTATTGCTGATTTTTCATTATTTTTCATGTGAATGAATTAATGCTAGGGTTTCTAAATGTTCCATGACTAAAGACATTGTTTATTGGAGATCTTAGTAAAATTTTGTATGTTAAATATATTCATTGACAAGACCGTAAAACAGATGTAAAAATAGTAAAGGAGATTTTATCCTGAACCTGTAATTATTTTCCTGAAATCTTACAAAATTAATTAACAGATTATCTAACAGAACTGTTGAGGGTACCTACCTGTGCCCTTGCGGTTGATGATGCCTCCAACTCCCTGCTTCGGTTACCAAAAGACCGAATCCACCCAGCCAAACTGAGCAGAACCTGGCTACTCAATCCAGTAGGCTTCTTAGTTGAAGCCGACTGTTCCCTCGTGCCCAAAACCTCAGAAGAAATCAGGCTATTCCTGTGGATAATTTCCGTAGATGATGTTCCTCCTCCTTCAGATTTCCTTCCCTCCCTGTTTTTACCTTCCTCTTACCTCTATCCCCTTCTAAATTTTTGTTCCATGGTTTTTATCCGGTTTCTTGGCAGTGGCCGCTCTTCCACCAGCAGCCCACCGCTTAATCTGCTAGTGACACCCTTCCATGTCATCTATCATCTCCCATATATATATATAT
>APFE031604753.1:24267-80089 GCA_000404065.3 Pinus taeda | reverse complement strand
AAAAACAGATAAGTCTGCTGGATTTTGAGTGAGATCTAAAATTCTACTTTCTCCATATGAAATCCATTGAGGGCGAAACCACGCTCAAACATCCTGAGCCATTTCATGGTAATGTTAAAAATTTAAGTAAAAGGATGAAAATGAAAAATAAAGGAGAATATCACTTTTACTTTAAGAATTTAACATTACCATGAACTGATATCAACACTAGGGCAAAAATTCACTTTTATAACTTTAGAAAAGCATCTAGAAGCAACAAGAAGTCACTAACATACCCTAAAAGTAAATTAAAAAACAAATAAAAAAAAAATTAAAAAAACACAAGTTAATGAGGAAACGTGGGTTGTACGGCCCTGAAACACGTTTCCGGCCGTACTGACCACAATTTTTCCGTTTCGGGAAATGTGGCAGTACGACCGGAAACGCGTTTCACGGCCGTACCAAACGCATTTCCGCGTTTCGTACTCATTTCCGTACGGAAACGAACCTCTATACCACGTTTCCTGCAACATAGGCTGAAATAAAACACTTTTAAATTCAAAAATTCATTTGTATGAAATACTCAACCAAGATCATTAGATGCATAAGTAAAACTAAATTAGTCCTACTTGCATAAGCATGTAAAAAACAAATGAACTTCAGAAATTAAACTAAATATTTTAAACTCAGATCACATTAATGAAATATCAGTCTAGGAATCTGCTCTTACATCAAATGTTAAAACCAACAATATATTCTAAAACAACAGCCTTCTAATCATGCAATATTCATAAATTTCTATGTATAACAGCATAAAATTTTAAATGACAAACTGATATCTACAATTCAGAAAATTTCCGAGTTTAATTCAATCTGATTTATTGATGTATTTGATCTAAAAAACTCAGAAATAATTATAATTATACAACAGTAAAAATGTAAATTAAATATGTTGCTAAACTCCAGCTAATTGCAAATCTATGCCAGTATTAACCTTGCTTTCAAAATGAAATGATGAAAGGTTAGAGAGTGTGCATCAGTCACCTCTTAGGGGCTTGAAGACACTTGAAGATATGCTGCCCAAATCATTGAAAACCCTCAACTCAGATTTTTTTTTTTTTTGTGAAAAACTTTGTTAAAAAAAAATTGGGAAATTTTTAGGAAAAATTAGTGAGAGAATTTTGGTGAAATAGGGGAGGCCATAAGGCTGAAAAGGAGTGAGAGAAAGAAGCTGGAGATAGCCAAACCAAGGCCTCTAGGCCCTAAAAAAAATGCCCACGATCTTCTTGAAATTTATCTTCAACCTACAAACAAAATGGAGATGCCCTTCGCGGCTTAGATCTCTCTCCAAAATCCACAAAAATCACCTGCAATTTTCAGATATGTTCCTGTACAAATAAAAGATAGAAAAAACCCCAAAGCATGTATATACAAAAATATGAAATACCCAAAATCCCAATGAATTAAAAAAATTGATATTTACAAATCTACAATAATATTCTACATATCTAACAGATTTGCAGATCAAAGCCCTCTATTAGCCAGATTTAAACAAATTTTTGCACAATATTTAGAAATAAATTTGAAATTTTAAAGAGGCACAAGCCCAATAAAAAACCTGTAAGTAAAATATTCTATAAAATGACTTCAGAAATTAAAAAGATAGTGGGCTCTTTTAGATTTTATAAACTGAGAGTCAGTTGGTCCAGCTAAGGACTTCCCCAAACGCTCAAATTTTGAATGATAACTTCTACACACTTAAACCTGCTTGTTAGATTAATAGAGATTTAAAAATGATCATAAAATTATCAAGAAATAGAAAACCCCGCTACTTCTACCAAATTAAAATGATATTCTGAAAAAACCAGAAATTTGTGCAAGATACCTTTACACAGATCAATCCTCAAAGGCTATCAACCAACAAATGCAAATAGAAGCAGCAAAGTATTAAGAACAATATTACCACATAAATCTGAAAGACGAACACCACGGTCTGAAACCCCAAAGTCTTTGCATTTTATTAACCAGAAAAAAATTACAAGAGCTTTCTTAGAGCAAGTACATGATTCAAAAATCGGATGCAAATAATGGAGAGAGACCTCTCATTTATAGGAAAATTCTCCAACGGCTAGTTGGCTTGATCCCCGTCAAAGCAATCTCAACCGTTGATGAAGATCAAATGATCTTTTAATCATCACCGTTGAAATAAAGTTACTTTTTGAGGAAATTCGAATCACTTTCAATTTCCTTTTAATTAACTCAAAAATGATTATTTTGAGTCAATTGCCATGAAAAATTGACTGTGACTTAACTACTATGGTCCAAGAGTTCAAAATATCTTGAAATTTTCAATATTCCATTGGTCGAGGACCTCCAAAAATTAAAAACTTTAAAACCTGTGAATATTAAATGTTGGAGAATTTAATTTTTCGTAGGACCTAAATTAATTAAATTTTTGGCTTTAGCATTTTAATTTATTTTAGCCAGAAATTTTAATTAATTGACTCATGAGGGGATTATTAATTTTTCCGACCCTCTAATATTTAACCATGGTGTCTAACTATGAGGGACCATACACTAAATATTTTTATATGAAATATTACATTTCTAACCCATGAAGGGGGAACACCCGTTCGTTATAGATCCTCAATAATTACTCATTTCTGCGACACAAAATATGATCTAGTAGAAGAAGTGACTTGTAATAAAATAATCTAACCAAATAGTTAGAATTATTCCCAAATCACTTTTACAGAGACTCAATACTAGGACTTATTTAAAATCCGGACGACAAGATCCACCCTAGCTTCGGGGTGAGCTTGGAGGGAAAAACTCTGCCAATTATCCGTGTTTAGAAACACACATGAATTTGTGAGACTAAAAAGCTCCTAGGATAGAAATCATCATCAGAAAAATAAATTCACCTAGGTTACATACATTTGTATTACTAGGATCATTTACATTACAAAGTGCAAAATGAGATTACAAAACTCAAGTGTACATATAGCTGATAATGATGAATCTGTGGATCATCTAAATGCTCGAACACAATGGAAATCCATGCACGAAAAGATGTATAGCTATGGGGTAGTTGACATGGAGTGGTCAACAGAGCAAAAAGGGGATGAAAAGCTAAAAGAGATTGAACCTTCGGGAAATGTTTGCCAAGTTAAGAACACACATATAAACAAAATGAAGCAATGGGTCCAAAGACAAAGCAAAGACTTTCAAGTGGGTGATCTAGTTCTTGTCGATGGTAATCCAATTCTTGTGAAGGTCCATGGAAAAGTAGGGGTTGGGTACTTGTACATTACTAAGCTAGATGGTGAACTCTTGCCTTCCACAGTAGGACGAAACCACCTCACATTGTTCAATAGGACTTGACATGTTAGATAATTAGTTGTATTGCATTTGTGTGTTGCATCTTGTGTGAGGATCCTACTTATTGATTTTATCATATATTGAAAACAAGGGTGATGATTAAAACCCTACGCACATGTTTCTAAATAAGTTGATTTGAGCGTGCATGTAACAGGTTTGTGAGCCCAAGGTTTGTTGTGGTTCTCATGAATTACCCATTCGAGCATATGAATCACGCACACTACAGTGAGCATGTCCCTAAGTTGGAGTCAGATGTTACCCACCAAAATGGGTAACCCCATCGAAGAAAACCTTTTCTCCTATCTTGGACGACCAACTAGCCAACAACTCTACACATTTGCTTATTGGTGATGATATGCCAGTTCCTCCACCATTTTCATTAGTCATACACCTCTCACCGTCTAGCATTTGTCTTGGATGAAAGTGGGTTACCACTCAACAGGTACATTGTGTTGAAAAATGTGAAACTAGGTTCGGTCTTCATAAGTATGAAATGTATTCTTGTAAATTATAAAATGAAAAGAAATTATTATTATTGGAGCATGGGTTTCATGCTCAAGTTCTTTTATTTTATAGGTCAAGCACCCATTGAGGGCTTCTAGGGTTTGTCCTAGGTCTAAGAGTCATTGTCATATAATGAAGACTCCAACGGGCACATTGTCTCTTGTAAAGAAAAATATTTTTGTCTTTAAAGTGTCGAAATGCCCTCCAAGATCAAGTCGGCCTAGGAGTTGTCAAGTCGACCTAAGTGAAGAGCCACATCTACCCCTTGAAGAGGCCTATATATAGAGAGGAACTCGTCCTCCAAAGGCAGACTCACTCATCTCTCATTCTATGTGAAGAAGAGGACGAAGAAGAGGTCGAAAAAGGGGACAAAGAAGAGGACGAAGAAGAGGTCGAAAAAGGGGACGAAGAAGAGGACGAAAGAATTCGAAGTGTTTGGGCTAATTCTCTCTCCCACATGCAAGTCGAAGCTAGGGCTTTTGCGCAAGGCTCATCTCTGGTTCGATCTTGGGAGGAGGAGAGGAAAGAAGTCAAGCGAAGGTTATTTAGGGCATCTCTCTAGCCCTAAGGGAAAGGCAAGTGAAGGGAAGATGAAGATCAAAGTTTTCTAGTGTGGCAGCAACAATTGCAGTACTTGCCAGGGAGACAAGATTTCAGATCTGCAGTAGGAGGTCGAAGTTCTTGCAGCAGAAAGTCGAGTTAGTGGTTGATCTTGATCATGGAGGGTATTTGTCTGAGTCACTAGGTCATGGTATTCGTCAATTGAAAGATCTATAAGAAGAGAAGAGATTTAAAGGTTTTCCCCTCAAGAGGAGGTGTTTTGGCCCTAGCTTGCAGCTTATATACTGTGTCATTGTTCTTATTGGTTGGTAGTTGTTTGATGTATCTCACATTATAATAATAAGGAACAAAGCTAATAAGGAAAAAGGTAACACAAGCAGTTATCAAGTTAAAGAGAATTAACATATTCATTGCCCTATTGAATTTTCAACATGGTATCAGAGCTTAGGTTGGCAAAGGGCATCATGAAGATCTCCTCTACAATGAAGAAGTTCGTCAAGAAGTGTCTCAAGATAGAAAGCCATCTCAAGGAAGGTATCAAGAAAGCATGGAGTCCCTTATTTTCTTCAAAGAAGGTATCAATCAAAGAAAAAGATGAAGGTCTCTTCTCAGCTCTCTCTGGCACATTCCAAGATGAAGATATTTGGGTAATTGATAGTGGTGCATCAAGACACATGTCTGGCCATTCCAAACAATTGAACACCTTATCAAAAGGAAAATCCACCTATTCAGTGGAACTTGGAGATAACAAGAGCTATCCCATAAAGGGTATTGGATCAACATCTATAAAGTTGGAGAATGGAAGCAACATCCACCTCAACAACATTCTATTTGTTCCAGGTTTGCGTAAGAACTTACTTTCCATTTCAAGCTTAGAAGATAAGGGTGATAGAGTAGCTTTCATTGATGGAAAGGTTGTTGTATGGAGTAAAGACTCAAGTATAGAACAAGCTAAAGTCATTGGCATTCGAAAAGGAAGACTCTACATACTAATATCTCCTGTGACCCAAGCCCTAGTTCACATTGACATTAGCCTGTGTGAACTTTGGATAGAAGATTTGGTCATCTACATTTCAAGATCCTTCTAACTCTAAGTTCCATAGTAGATGGAATATCTGAACTAAAAGAAGATCATGGAGTATGTAAGGGATGTGCATTGGGTAAGAATACCAAGAGACCATTTGGAAGCAGTGCTTCACGGTCAAAAGAAATCTTGGATCTCATTCACTTCAATGTATGTGACCTTATGACTCCTAAATCGCTTGGAGGTCATCTATATTATGTCCCATTTATAGATGATCATTTAAGAAAGACCTAGGTTTACTTAATGAAAACCAAGGACGAAGTATTTACAAAATTTCAAGAATTCAAAGCTGAAGTGGAAAACCTTACAGAAAGAAAAATCAAGATACTAAGATCTTATAATGGAGTATATACATCCAAAGCTAAGTCACATGACACGAGGACACGAGACACAGAGGGCACGTATATACGAGTATTCAATACGAAACATAGCAATCTGGAAACAGGACACGAGGGACATGTTTTATATATATATATATAGTTTTTTATCCATATTAAATTGCAGCCGAAATATAGTTTTTTATCCATATTAAATTGCAGGCTGCAACTTATCTAATCAAATTAAAATATAATTACTTCAAAGTTCACATTTCGTGGGCTTAAGTTGAGGAAGCTGTTCTAGATGATGTTGGGCTTATACAAGAGCTATCCTCTTTTCAGAAGTGTCTTTGCATGAGTATGTGGAGAATAATAATAAGAAATTGGTATAAATCTGACTTAAATCCTAAGTATCTCTCACACTTTGGGGTAGTAAATAATTATACATTCGAAATGATTGCTCTTGCAAGTTAAATGGATTGGTTAGTCAATGAATTAATACTAGTATAGGAAGGGATTTGGAGTTTAACTAGCATGACATTTAATAGTATCATGGAATTTCAGTTTTAAAGAGGGCACAACCACAACATATTTCCATATTATTACACTTTGTGATGTGGAGGAACTGTGTAAAGGATCAAAGAAATGCAAGAGTGATGTGGCAAATTAAATGTAGTGTCTGATTAGTGATGAGAACAATAGTTTGAGAGAGTAAGAAATATGATCACATGCCTTCACATAAATACTAGTTGGTTGGTTATAGAAATACCTATGCCAAATGTAAAATTAAAATAAATCACAAATATAAGAAGACTTAAAGATCAATAGTCATATTAATGGCTCCATTAAATATAATAGTGATTGACCTAGCTATATATCAAAACTTTTTCTTGAGTTTCATGGATCATTCTATGCCATATGCAAGCTATGATCCTCTCTCCATGCTCAATTTCTAGAATATAGCCCTAGAGGCTACCAAATTCAAATAAACTATGGTATTCACACAACTATATCACGATATGGATGAAATTCACTGTCAACTATATTATGCTTATCAATTATTAACCTTCTACCTGTATAATAAATAAAAGAGAAATGTCTACCTGTTTGGTCCGAGGAGGGTATCACATTTGCAGCAAGTGGGTGGACAGAAACTGAATGTGTTGCATCCAGTGATTGGACTAGAACTGATTGCGGATAGAAACTGATTGCATTGGTGCCAGTTGTTGAACAGAAACTGATTGCGTAGTTGCTGATTCAGATATTGCAGGCATTTGTTGAACAAAGATTAAAGGCGTTTCAGCCTGTGGTTGAACAGAAACTGAAGATGTTGCAGCCGGTAATTGAACAGAAACTGAAGGCGTAGCAGCTAATTCAGATGTTGGGCTTATACTCTAGGAAGTTGTTCGAGATGATGTTGAGCTTATACTTGACGAAGTTGTTCCAGATGGGCTTTAAACTACACATTTTGTGGGGTACGTATTCAACCGGAGGAAAAATGTTAGAGCGACGTTTTCGATCAACCAAATAGTCGTTTTCCAAATGAAGGACATGACGAAAATGCCAGAATACGTTTTACGTTTTACAAGACATGATGAAAAACGTTTTTGAAGCGTTTTAGGGCCGTTTTCGTGTCCGGCATGTTAAATACAAGACACGGGACCTTGAAGGACGTGTCCTGTGACTTATATCCAAAGAGATTATAGCATTTTGTAAGGAGTCTGGGATTAAAAGGGAGCTGATAGTCCCATTTAATCCCGAGAAAAATGGAGTAGCAGAACAGAAGAATATATCCATTGAAGAAAGTGTAAAAACAATTTTACACGATCAGGATCTACCTAAATTTCTGTGGGGAGAAGCCACGAAGACAACTGTCTACATTCAGAATCGAAGTCCCCATAGATCTCTCGACAACAAAACTCTGGAGGAAGTGTTCACTATTGAAATTTCTAAGTCTGACACATCATAAATCCCTACTGCATTATCTGGTTTATTATCTCCTACTTGTTCTTTCCATTAACAAGTTATTTATAAATATAAATACCGAAATAAACACAAATGCAGCCTCAACACATATACAGATCAGCAACTGAAATAACTGAGACTATCACACAAGGGACACTGTTATTTCTAAACAAACTTCCTCGGAAAAACCCAATGTGGGAAAACCGGTGCAGCAGATATGAGAGTTTTATTATTATGCAATTTTCTAAATACAACTCGGGGACCAGAAATGGCTCACCCTTCAGAGAATTTCCTTGGCAGAAGTACCCTCTCCTTGGGGACAGATATTTCGGTTGATCAGCAACTGGATGATTGATCCCACAACAACTTTGATAGTTCCTTAGCTGGACAGTGAAAGCTGCTCCAAGCTTCTCTCTAGAACTGCATCACCCTCTTCTGCTCTTCGTCTGCCTCTCAGCTCCCAGTCTGCCCCACGAAAGTTCCTCAGTGTTGCCTCTTCAGCCCAGCGTCAGCTTTGCTAGCCTCTACGCAGCCACTGCTGCTTCTGCATCAGTCTCTTGGCCCTCTACGTCACCTGCGCTAGCCTCCTCAGCCTCTGTGTCAATCCTGGCTGCCTCTGCGTCAACCTTCCAAGGCTCTGCGCTGTCTCTCCAACACTTTCTCTGCCTCTCTGATATGTATTCTCAACCTTCTACCAAACTGCCCCTCACTGAAACAAATCACTAACTCGATTTCTCAGCAAACCCTGCCCCAAAAAATCAAATACTTGATCAACTTGGTGTGTCTCCAACTGACCCTCAAGCCTTCTCTTATACTTTTCTTGTTGGCGATTCAACAACTGAGATTAAGTCCCTAATCAACAACTAAGATTAGATTTGGCTTGATCCTCGTTATTTAGAACTTTCTCACCCATTTTATATTAATACACATTAATATTTTAATTTTCCTAAATTTATACTTTGGAACCCCATTAAAAATATTAATTATTTTAATATTTCTCCATCCGGGTAGAATTTCCCCAAACGATTTCTGGGTCTTGGAGATCTCATGTGCCTTAGCCTCTCCACCAATTTTCATGGCTAGAGCATATTTGATGCTACCACAAATCAACACTAGGAAGAAGCCATCTGTAGATCACCTTCGGATCTTTGGGTGTCCCGTATATATCCATATACCAAAGGACAAAAGAAAGAAGTTGGATCCTTTAGGCATGAAGGGAACATTTGTTGGGAACAACAACTCATCGAAAGCTTATAGGATCTACATGAAAGACAAACATCACATAGAAGTCAGTCGTGATGTCATATTTGATGAAATCAAAGGAACTTTCCATAAACTCTGATGATGAAGAACTTCCGTTATTTGAGGAAGAAGTTGACAAGGAAGAAGAAGAATTACACCATGAAGAAGAAGGTCCTAGTGAGCCTATTCAACTTGTGGTCATCCCTGAAACAAGGAAAAGACCTAATTGGTTGAAATCTACACTACTTGATGTAGAAGGTCATGGGGTTGTGAAAGGATCATTTAGAGAAAGCAAGAAACCCAAGAGATATTTTGGGTATTTTGCATACATGACAAAACTAATAGAAGCAGAACCATCCACTTTTGAAGAGGCTGTAAATAATCAGGAATGAAAAGATGCCATGAATGAAGAGTATCAATCTATAATGAAGAATGGAGTCTGGGAGATCGTACCTAGGCCCGAAGACAAATCGGTGGTAACTTCCAAGTGGATCTACAAGATCAAACATGCGACAAATGGAAGTATAGATAAGTATAAGGCAAGATTTGTGGCTATGGGCTTCTCTCAACTTGAAGGCATTGACTACGAAGAGACATTTGCTCCAACAACAAGGTATACAACAATTCGTTCATTAGCCTCTCTGGTAGCATCAATGGGATGGAACATCCACCAAATGGATGTCAAGACTGCTTCCCTGAATGGCACGATAGATGAAGAAGTCTATATAAAACAACACTTGGGATTCAAAATTAAAGATAGGAAGGCATATGTTTGCAGATTGAAGAAAGCATTATATGGCCTCAAGCAAGCACCAAGGGCATGGTATGCTAGAATGGATGCATACTTGCAGAGAATAGGCTTCACAAAAAGTTCTGTTGATCCGAACCTTTATATCAAGGTTGTGGATGGAGAACCTGTAATCATTTTTCTGAATGTAGATGATTTTCTCTTGACAGGTGTAGAAGGTCGAATTGAAGAATGTAAGAAGCAACTAGCAGCAAAATTCGACATGAAGGATCATGGGTTGATGCATTACTATTTGGGACTAGAAGTCTAGCAAGGAATTGATGAAGTTTATCTAGGTCAAGGAAATTACATGATCAAGATGAAAATGTTTGACATGATGGATTGCAAACCTATGACCACTCTGATGATCATAAACTTGAAGAGACTAAGGAATTCTGAATCACTCCCTATGGATCCTTCCAAGTATAGACAACTTATTGGCTCGTTGATGTACTTGGTAAATACTTGACTAGACATATTTTTTGCAGTAAACGTTTTCAGCCAGTTCCAAGTAGACCCGAAGCATGATCATTGGATAGTAGCAAAACATATTCTGAGATATCTGCGACGAACCATCCACTACTGTCTGAAGCATGATAGAAGGAAAGGTGTCCAACTCACTGGATATACAGATTCTGACTAGGGAGGCAATGATTAAGATGGAAGGAGCACTACAAGAGGATGTTTCAGTTTGGGATCCTCCATGGTCTCATGGATGAGCAGAAAGCAAGACATTGTTGCTTTGAGTAGTGTTGAGGCTGAACACATTGCATCTTGTGAAGTAAGCAGAGAAGTAGTCTGGCTGAGGAAGCTGCTATCTGACCTATTTGAAGGACCGATGAACCATACAGTGATACTTTGAACACCAGTTGTATATGTTTGTCTGAAGATCCAGTGTTTCATGGAAAGACAAAACATATAAACAACAAGTATCACTATATTTGAGAGCTAGTACAATATGGTGTGCTGCAACTATAGTATATCTCCACTGATGAGCAGGTAGCTAACATATTGACAAAGTCACTTCCGAACAAGAAGCTTGTGTACTTGAGAGACAAGCTTGGTTTGGTTGATGTATCATCCCTAACTGAGAGGGAGAGATAGACACTACATTCTTGTCTTCACTTGGGAAGAAAGAATGGTTGGATAACCATCTGGCATTCGATACTCTTTGAGAATGTGGTAGGGCATTCAAGACAAGAGTAGTCGTGGACAATTACTTTGAGGACTAGCTATCCAAGATAAAAATAGTCCAAAGAAGGTCATACTCAGTGAACACCTAGGTAGAGTATGTACCTTGAGAGACAATGATGATGGTGTCTATAAATCATTAGTCTCACCAACATTGTGCTTTGATCTTGTGAGAGATAGAGTTGTTAGTCAAGGCCTTGCTATGTGACAATGCTGGTTAATATGATGCTAGACAGATGGGTTACCAATCTGACCCTTTTCATGAGATCTCTTCAGATTGAGAATGACCATGTACCTCTTATAAATACCTCCCTAGTTAAGAGGGAGTGTTGAAAAATGTGTAACTAGGTTCAGTCTTCATAAGTAATGTATTCTTGTAAATTATAAAATGAAAACAAATTATTATTATTGGAGCATGGGTTTCATGCTCAAGTTCTTTTATTTAATAGGTCAAGCACCCATTGAATGCTTCTAGGGTTTGTCCTAGGTCTGACAGTCATTGCCATATAATGAAGACCCCAATGGGCACATTGTATCTTGTAAAGAAAATTTATTTTTGTCTTTAAAGTTTTGAAATGCTCTCCAAGATCAAGTCGCCCTAGGAGTTGTCAAGTCGGCCTAAGTGAAGAGCCACATCTACCCCTTGAAGAGGCCTATATATAGAGAGGAACTCGTCCTCCAAAGGAAGACTCACTCATCTCTCATTCTATGCGAAGAAGAGGTTGAAGTAGAGGACGAAGGAAGTCAAAGTGTTTGGGCTAATTCTCTCCCACGTGCAAGTTGAAGCTAGGGTTTATTTGCAAGGGTCATCTCTGGTTCGATCTTGGAAGGAGAGGAAAGAAATCAAGAGAAGGTTACTTAGGGCATCTCTCTAGCCCTAAGTCTCAAGGAAAGGTAAGCGAAGGGAAGAAGAAGGCTACAAGAAGAAGATCAAACTTTTCTAGTGTGGCAGCAACAGTTCCAGTAGTTGTCGCGACAAGATTTCGGATCTATAGTATGAGGTCAAAGTTCTTGCAGCAAGAGGCTGATTTAGTGGTTGATCTTGATCTTGGAGGGTATTTGTCTGAGACACTAGGTCATGGTATTTATCAATTGAAAGATCTATAAGAAGAGAAGAGATTTAAGGGTTTTCCCCTCAAGAGGAGGGGTTTTGGCCCTGGCTTGCAGCTTATATACTATGTCACTATTCTTATTGTTTTGGTAGTTGTTTGATGTATCTCACATTATAATAATAAGGAACATGCTAATAAGGAAAAATGTAACACAAGCAATTATCAAGTTAAAGAGAATTAACATATTCGTTGCCCTATTTGCGTTTTCAACAAATTGATGATTTTGCAATTGAGTGTTTTTACTTAATGTTTTGGGTATTTCATATGGATAAAGGGGTGATTTGGATGACTGATTGATATTGACTACAAACGTGTTCTCTCATCTTACCAAGGGGTTCATCTTTAACCCTAGTCCAGTGAGACCTCCCCTAAGGCATTAGAGTTATAAGAGGGGCACTACTTGGAAGACTTGGATTGAAATATGTGTACATTCTCCTTTACCATACCTAACATTTTCAATGTCACATTATTATCCTTTGATATCATCTCCAATCTTCGGGTCAACTATCATTAGTTCATTGGGATTTGGCACTCTTGTCCAAATCCTTGAGTTGGGGCCAGGGCCAAAAATCCAAGTTGCACGAAACAACGAAACATCTAAAAATTTCCAAAATGGGTACAGTTGGAAATGTCACCCCCAGAAATGGAAACGATATATATATTACAAATAAGTTAATAAGACATTATCTTGCAAGAAAAGAAAGAGTGAGACACATAAATGACATTTTAGAAGGAAAACCAAGTCTATATTAACTCAGATAGATGATTACATGATGCAAAAAACCAAATTAGCCTTTGCAGATGAGGTTGTACACTAAAGGTTCCAAAATTAACCATTATACATGAGGCTACATGTGCTAAAACTAAAATAAAACATGAACTAAAGACAAATATTGACTACATTTTAGTAATCATAACAATCCTCATCCTCATCAACAAAAATATAACAAGATGCTTGTTTAGTATGTTGATTTTGGGAAGCATCGGATATGCTCTAGCTCCAAAATTTTGTGGAGGGGCTAGAACACGTGAGATCTCCGGAACCCAGAAATCGTTTCGAGAAATTCCACTCGGATGAGGAGTTATGAAAATAATTAATATTTTTAATGGGTTCCTAAGTCTAAACTTAGAAAAATAAAAATATTAATGTGTATTAATAAAAATATGGGTGAGAAGGTTCTAAGTGACAATGATCAAACCTGCTTTAATCTTAGTCACTGATTAGAGATTAGATCACGGCTGTTGATTTATGAACATGAAAAGTATAAGAGGAGGCTTGAGGGTCAGTTGGAGATACACCAAGAGATCAAAGAGTTCGATTTTTTGGGGCGTGGTTTGCTGAGAAAATCGAGCTAGTAATCTAAGTTGCAGTGAGGGGTAGTTCAGCAGAAGGACTTCAGTCCAAGGCCGACGATACATAGCAAAGAGGCAAAGCAACAACAGGAGAGATAGCACAGCTCCAGAAAGGGTGACGCATAAGCTAGAGGGTCTAACGTAGTCCCTTAGAGGCAGCGCTGGGATTTTTTGTGGGGTAGAGAGAGCAATAATTCATCATATTGACTTCTGAGCAAGGGAGGCTCACTGGGAGGGTGACACAGCTCCTAGAGGAGGTGACACAGTTCCAGCGCAAAGCTTGGAGCAACCATTGCTGCCCAGCACTGGGAACAACAATTGTCATCTGTGGGGTTTAATCATCCAGTTGCTGGAATTGTCAAAATATCTGTATCCGGATAGAGGTACTTCTGTTGGGTGAGCCGGATTTGGCACCCTAGTTGTATTCAGAAATCTGCTTAATAATACAAACCCTCTATATGCTGCATCGGTTTTCCTGTATTGGGTTTTTCTGGGGACAATTGTCCAAAAATAACAGTGTCCCTTGTGTGATTGTCTCAGTTTATTTCAGTTCATGATCTATATGTATGTGTAGGCTGCAATAGTGTTTTCATCGCTGTTTAAATATTTAAATAACTTGTTGAATGTAAAGAAAAATTAGGAGATGATAAACCATTGATTGTAGTAGGATTTCTGATGTGTGGATTCAAAAATTTTCACATGGTATCAGAGGATTGTAGATCATAGGAGACTGAAGACACCAACCAAGAAATCCGGAGAATTTGCAGCAGAAAATCAGATGTCCCGAGTGACGACGTTGTTCTAGAGCCAGAGACACAGAAGGAGGAGTGACGCAGTGCAAAAAAGGTGACGCTGAGGCTCACGCAATGCCTGCGTCAGCACTCTGAGCCAGGTGAGGGTGACGCATTCGTTGGGAGGAGCCCACGCAGTAGCTGCATCAGCTATCTAGGCCAGCGCAGAAGCAGAGGAGGGGGCAGATCAGTATCACGCAGTGCCATGTCATCTTTCTGAGCCAAGAAGGATTGATGCCGTGGCCAGGAGGAGCTGATCCAGCTCACGCAGTGATTGCGCAGAGCCAGAGGGGTTGAGATTCTTCAGCTGTCGGGGATAAGGGAGCAAAGCAGATTTTGATTTGAGGAGCTGGTGGGACGTTATTTTTATTGGTGCAGAACAGTGTCTGAGGAGACTGAACCTAGGTAGAGGGAGTCACTGCCTTGACAGATTTCTAGCCAAAGAATCTAGATCCAAGTTGCAGCAGCAAAGGAGGATTGGAGAGGAAGTGATTCGACAGTTGGTAGGAGGATTTTCGTGAAGGAAATCAGGACCCAAATGGAGTCTAAAGGAGCTTGTTCCTTAGAGGATTTCTAGCGCTAAAGAAATCCAGATCCAAGTCTTGCTAGATTGACAGCAGGAGAGGGAGAAGAGAACCAATCCTATTTTTGAGCAAAGTCGGAAATGAATGGGTTGAGGGATCAAGACAGATTGAATGGAGCATCCAATTTTGTCATCTAGAAGGCCAGGATCCTGGCAATCCTAGACAAACATCGCATCAAGGACTATGCCTTGAAGGTAGTTGTTGTGCCAATCGATGCTAATCCGATGAAGAAGTACGAGGAGGCCCAGGCTAAGGCCAAGTGCATGATCCTAGACAGGGTCAAAGATCATGTAGTACCACACATTGTTGAGAAGGATATAGCAAGCGAGATGTGGGAGGCGCTGACCACCTTGTATTAGGGCTCTTTCGTCCAACGGAAGATGCTATTAGAAAATCATCTAAGACAGTACCAGATGCAGAAGGGAGAAGAGATCGATCTCTTCCTTCTCAGGTTGCAAGGGATTCGCGACCAATTGACTTCCATGGGGTCTACACCAGATCCTGAGTTCATGGTCAGAACTACCCTAAATGCAGTCACAGAGGACTGGGAGACCTTTCTCCAAAGTATCTTGGGCAGAGCGACTCTCCCCAGTTGGGAGGAGATGTGGGCAGTGCTTCGACAAGAAGAGCTCAGGAGGATGACCAAGACAGGGAGTAGCAGTAAGGGAGCCCGAGTCAAGAAGGAGGAGGAGGAGGATGCAGCTCTCGCATCAACATGACAACAAGGGCAGCAGAAGAGAAAGAAGAAGGACATCACCAAGGTTAGATGCTTCAACTGTGGGGAACTGTGACATTATGCCACTCAGTGCCCCCGAAAGAAGGCAAGGGGGAGGCTTTTGAATCAAAGGCTGCTCCAACGAAAGCTAACAAGGAAGGCGAGGATGACGGTTGTGCCATGAGTGCTCATGTGCCTCTGGAGAAGAGGTGGGGCAACATGGAGTTGTCGCTGAGAGGACTACATGTAGGGTAGGATCCTTAAGGTGCCCAAACTATTGGATCACATACGGCTACGGGAGCCCTTACCGATAATAGCAAAACGACGAGTGTTGGTTGGAGCGAGGTGTGATGGAGAAACAATGGCAAAGCTAGAGTGCTAAAGTCTGAGGCGGCGCAGTGGATGTTGTAGCAGTGCGAGAGGCACAAAGCAATTTGCAATAGTGCAGTAGCAGCAGAGGGTCAACGCAGATTAGCAGCAGAGGTAGATTCAACATCACGAGGCATCCACACTGACCAACATGTCAGTCTTTGGGTGAGGTTTCAGTCACTTACTTCTCAGTAACTGAGTTGCAGTTCAGCAGTTAGCAGTGGATGTTGTAGCAGTGCAAGAGGCACAAAGTAGTTTGCAACAACACAGTAGCAGCAGAGGGTCAGCACAAATTAGTAGCAGAGGTAGCTTCAGCATCACAAGGCATTCAGACTGACCAACATGTCAATGTTTGGGTGAGGTTTCAGTGACTTACTTCTCAGTAACTGAGTTGCAGTGCAGCAGTTAGCAGTGGTAGTGCTATGGGCAGCATGAGACAACATGTTTGAGAGGGAGTTGTAGTACATATTCAGCAGTGACAATGGCAGCAGTACAGGAAGCAGTTGTGCAGTGGATGAAGGGCATCAGGCCGAGTATCAGTAGCACAAAGGACTGATGCAGTGGATTAGTGTAATGCTTCTATTGGGAAATATTGCTAGAGCACATTCCTCGCTAAGAGGGAGTGTTGATTTTGGGTAGCATCGGATGTGCTCTAGCTCCGAAATTTTGTGGAGGGGCTAGAACACATGAGATCTCCAAAACCCAGAAATCGTTTGGAGAAATTCCACCATGATGAGGAGTTATTAAAATAATTAATATTTTGAATGGGTTCCTAAGTCTAAACTTAGAAAAATAAAAATATTAATGTGTATTAATAAAAATACGGGTGAGAAGGTTCTAAATGACGAGGATCAAGCCTGTTTTAATCTTAGCCGTTGATTAGAGATTAGATCACGACTGTTGATTCATCAACAGGAAAAGTATAAGAGGAGGCTTGAGGGTCAGTTGGAGATACACCAAGAGATCAAAGAGTTCGATTTTTTCAGGGCGTGGTTTGCTGAGAAGCTAGTGATCTGAGTTGCAATGGGGCAGTTCGGCAGAGGGACTTTAGTCCAAGGCTAAGGATACATATCAAAGAGGCAGAGTAGCAGCAAGAGAGACAACGCAGCTCTAGAAAGGGTGATGCAAAAGCTAGAGGGGCTGCGCAATCCCTTCGAGGCAACATTGGGGTTTTCTGTGGGGCAGAGAGAGCAGCAGTTCAACATATCGACTTCTGAGCAAGGGAGGCTCATTAAGAGGGTGATGCAGTTCCAACGCAGAGCTTGGAGCAGCCATCGCTGCCCAACACTGGGAACAACAATTGTCATCTATGGGGTTTGATCATCCAGTTGCTAGAATTGTCGAAATATCTGTCTCCAGATAGAGGTACTTTTGTCGGGTTTATTCTCTATTGGGTGAGCAGGATTTGGAACCCTAGTTATATTCAAAAATATGCTTAATAATACAAACCCTCTATATGCTGCACCGATTTTCCTGTATTGGGTTTTTCCTGGGACAATTGTCCAAAAATAATGGTGTCCCTTGTGTGATTGTCTCAGTGTATTTCAGTTCATGATCTGTATGTATGTGTAGGCTACAATAGTGTTTTCATCGCTGTTTAAATATTTAAATAACTTGTTGAATGTAAAGAAAAGTAGCAGATGATAATAAACCAGTGATTGCAGTAGGATTTCTAGTGTGGATTCATATATTTTTACATAGTAGAAGAGGCAAATCTACTAGTACTTCCACTTCCACTTGAATCAACATTAATATCAAGAGCAACAAGAGAGAAATCTAACTCTAATTTTTTTAATGAAATTAGCTTATAAGTGAAATAAACTTTACGAAAAATGCTTAATTAAGCATTTTTGGGTCATAGCAAGGACCCACGACCTTCTTCGCCACTTGAGCGGGTCTAAAACAACCACTTAACTCACTGAAACATTGCAGCTTTTGGCCGAAACAACCCTTGAATGCACCATACAATGTTTGGAGAAGTGATGATGTTGTACCATTGAACCCAACATGCCCCTAGGTTGGACTTGACACTATTTGATGGGCATGCCATGATCTAGAGCCCATATGAGGATGGTCATATCTAGGATGATTGAGGAGGGCTTGTTGCACCTGATGGAGCCTCAACATTAGGGAGAGAAGTCACAACATTGCCTGCTTGGCACCCATCGTGATGATGTGTGGCACCCATAGCTGGACTTTGGACCCTTGGAGTTGCTTTGGGGCATGATTTGAGGATTTTCCTCAAATGTAAGATGATCATGATGCTTGGAGACACTTTTAGCCTTTGCGTTGCCTTGATGAAGCATTTGGAGCCCTAAGCGCATGACGTCATCACCCTTTTAGGCTTACAGGTCACACATGTAGGCTATTTTGGCATATATAGTTATTAAGCTAATGGATTGGCTACTAACCAGATCTAATTTTATATGCACTCAAAAATAAAACTTGTATAGGGATTTATAGTCATAAATTAGAAGAGGTAGACCTCATATAAATAGGGGATCACCTCTCTCATTGTTTCATCATCACTTATGTGGAATTCAACCTCTTTTAGAGAACTTGGCCTAGCTTTTGTACTTCACTACTTTGTGGAGATGTGATCTTATGTGGATTTTGGTTAGTGGAGACTAGTGCTTGTTGTGGAGATATAATTTTGGGATTGAAAGAAGGCAGGTTCCTGGATATATTGTGAGTACTTTTGTTGAATATTATTTATGGTTATTGCATGTAATGGAATATTGCTAGGGTTTCTATGTTCCTTGTCTAAATGCTTATGATTATATGAAATACTTGGTAATTTTTTTGCCTGCTTTAATCTTGTATTCTTGAACTCCTTAGAAAACCTCCTAGAGAGCATTTTTCTAGTGAATTTTTACCATCATAAAGTGATAGTTAGGGTTAGCAAGTGAAAACATAGTGTTTTTCCCCTTACTCCCTTCAAGGGTGTGATATCTCCATGGTCAAACTACCTAAGACACCAACAACCAAGTAGATAGAAGGCACTGGAAACTATCTTGATGATCAAAAACTTCAAATTTTCTTCTTTTTCCTCTCGTCCTAGAATTTTAGCCCTTCAAGGAAAGACGCTAACATTAGGTTTTCGGGTTGAATTCAACTAGGGGTTTAGCGTTGAGTTGATTTGGGATTATTTCACCTCGCTTGGCCTTATAATGTCAAAATTTAGCAATTTGCATCGTTAAAAGTGTCTCTCTAGGGATGACATCATCAACCCTAGGCAAATCCAAGGCTCACAAAATCCTAACTCTACATAAAAGCTTCAATTTAGGGTCATTTGAAGGTTTTCCCCTACATTGGTTCATTATATCTTACAAACAAACATTTTCTATTGAACTTGTATGCCTAGATGTGCCATTGTTGAGCTACATCTTGAAATCCTAGGCTATAAGCTTTACCTCATAGGCTTCATATGTATGCAATTCCTTACTACAAAGACTTGTGCCTTGTGCCCAGTGGGAAGTACCTTGAACTAGCCTTTAAAAGTGTCATCTTGATCCTATGAACCTTGAACTTTGAATACCCTTAGGTGACATATACTAGGAAGCTTCCCATGTGGTGAGATTTCACTAAAAACTAAGGCATGGAATGCTGAGGTGAGAGTGGCATCCACCTCATTATTATGTCATAGTCTGGCCTTTGCCTTATGAGACCTCTCACAAGGCCTGCTAGATTTTGAGGCAACATATGACAAAGATGGTGACTCCTCTTCTTAGACACCAACTGGAGCGTCTCTCTTCCTCGACATTCTTACTCTTGGCCACACTCTAAGAACATTATCAAGCTCAACATTGGCACATTCAAGGTTGCTGACAGGGATGATGGCTCCTCACAAGGATGACTTCTTACAAGGCTTGCTAGATTTTGAGGCAACAATTTGTTGAAGAATCTAGGGCAAAGTAGTTATGATGGGATTCTTCTATGAATGATAACAATTTGTGAAGCACTTTTGCTTTTTCTTGTTAGCTTGATCTTCTTCTTGTTATTAGTGTATGTTCTTTTACTTCATCAAACTGCTACTAAAATACAAAAGACAAGAACACAAGATGTTGGCTCTCTGCTAGGGCAAAACCTCTCTCTCTTAGAGAGGAAAACCCTTTCTCAAATTTCTCTTATTGAAGCTTCTTGTAGTGCCCCACTCTAGTTGACTATAAATGATATGACATTAACATTTGTTTAGCCCTAAGGCCCACACATTATTCTTTGAGGGCCTCAAGTTGAGGATTCAGACACGACTCTATTATTAGTGGTTGTGATATTAGTAGTTGTGATGTTTATGTATGATGATTGTACCGTTAATGGTTATGCATGTTCTCTATTGATATTATGATGATTGTAGCATAAATGGTTATGTTTGATGTCTATTGAATTTATGATAATAATAGCAGTAAAAGATATATATGCTCTCTATTAATATCATGATGATGATAGCTTTGATGGGTATGTATGTTTTCTATTGATATTAAGATGTTGATAGCTTTGGTGGATATGTATTATGACGATGATAGCCATGATGGATGTGTTCCCTATGTTACCTACTTGCATTAGTTCTGGATCACAATGAAAAATCATGCGAATGATGTTGAAGTTTCTAATTTTACTTAGTTTAGAACCCTTCATGCAATTTTTCTGATTTATTCCTACTTGTTATTTTTCTTTAACAAGTTATTTACAAAGTAAATACTGAAAATAAACACCAATGCATGCTCAACATATTACAGATCAACAACTAAAAGAAACAAGAACAAACACACCCTAGAAAAACCCAATGCGGGAAAATCTTTGCAACTATCTGAGGGTTTTCTTATTAAGCAATATCAGAGTACAATCTGGGAGCCGAAACTGGCCTACCCAACAGAGAATTTCCTTAGCAGTTATACCTCACAGTTTGAGAGAAATCTCCTGGCTGAAACCTCAGAAAATCCTTCCGGCAGCTCCTCAGCACAAAACTGCTCTGCAACCCCAGCATCTGCCCAATCTGGATAGCGTCAACCCCTCTTAGTCTCATGTTGGCCTAGCATCAGCCTTTCTTGGCCTGCATCAGCTTCCTGGGCCTTTGCGTCAAACACGCTGGCCTCTCTGGTGCTCTGCGCAAGACTTGGCTACCTCCGCGTGGCCCTGCGTGAGCCCTTGCTGGCTTTGCGTCACTCTCCTTGGATGTTGCACTGCTCTCCCGGCACAATCTCTGCCTTCTCTGTTTCTTTGTACTAAATGCCCCTCAGCTACTCTCTCGATCACTGATTCTATCTCTCTTAGCAAACCCCACTCTAGAGAATAGAATGACCGATCACTCTGGTGTATTCTCCAAGTGACCCTCAAGCCTCCTCTTATACTTTTCCAGTTAACATCTCAACGGCCGAGATTAAGTCCCTAATCAACGACTAAGATTAGATCTGGTTTGATCCATGTCTTTTCGAACACTCTAACACAGATTCATATTAATACACATTAATATTTTATTTTCCCTAAGTTTAGACGTAGGGATTTCATTGAAAATATTAATTATTTTAATATCTCCTGATCTATTTAGAATCTGCCCAAACCCTTTGTGGGTATTGGAGATTTCATGTGCCCCAACCTCTCCACCAAATTTCGTGGCTAAAGCACATCTGATGCTACCCCAAATCAACACTCCCTCTTAGCGAGGACTGTGCTCTAGCAAAACTCCTCACTGAGTATTACTCCCATCATCTCGCATCGATACCTGTGCTGATGCTAGGCCTTCCTACCCAAGATCCTCTGCACTACTGCATCCTATATTGTTGCCCATGGTTCTGCCACTGCCACTACTGCATCTATACGACAACTCCCTCTGCATCTGTGTTGTTGTTGGTCCTTCCTCCCAACACTGCATCTGCACTGCACCTCCTCTCATCATGTTGCATCGTGTTGTCCACTGCTGCACTGCAACTCAGTTACTGAGAAGTAAGCAACTGATCTCCCAACTGACCTCCCTGTTGGGCTCAAAACACCCACTGATGCTGAAGCTCCCTCTGCTGCTGACAAGTGCTCCCTCTCTCTAACCTCTGCGCTACTGCAACAACTCCCTGCATCTCGCACCGTTGCACACCTCACTGTGCCTTCCTGCACTGGTGCAACACTCCTGTGCCTCTCGCATTGCTGCAACCTGCTAGCTCTGCGATGTTTCAGGACTCCTACACTGTAGCTCTCTCTGTCGCTCCATCTGCATTCGTCTCTACCCACTCAACCAGTTCTGCTACTCCTCGCCGGAGCTCCCGTAGCAAGGTCTAATCCAAGAGGCTGGGTACCTCGAGTATCCTGCCCCTCATCGCCTGTAGTCTGCCTGAAAACCAGTGCAGCTATGTAAGGGTTTTCTTATTAAGCAATATCAGAGTACAATCTGGGTGCGGAAACTAGCCTACCCAACAGAGAATTTCCTTAGTAGCTATAGCTCACAGTTTGAGAGAAATCTCCTCGCCGAAACCCCGAAAAATCCTTCCGACAACTCCTTAGCACAAAACTACTCTGCAACCCCAGTGTCTGCCCAATCTGGACTGCGTCAACCCCTCTTTGTCTCACACTGGCCTTGCGTCAACCTTTCTTGGCTTGCATCAGCCCCAGGAGGCCCTGCGTCAGCTTCCTGGGCCTCTACGTCAAACACGTTGGCCTCTCTAGTGCTCTGCACAGCACTTGGCTGCCTCTGCGTGGCCCTTCGTGAGCCCTTGCTCTCCCAACACAATCTCTGCCTTCTCTGTTTCTTTGTACTCAATGCCCCTCATCTGCTCTCCCGATCATCGATTCTATCTCTCTTAGCAAACCCTGCTCTAGAGAATAGAATGATTGATCACTCTGGTGTATTCTCCAAGTGACCCTCAAGCCTCCTCTTATACTTCTCCTGTTGACATCTCAACGACCGAGATTAAGTCCCTAATCAACGGCTAGGATTAGATCTGGCTTTATCCATGTCTTTTGGACCACTCTAACACAGATTCATATTAATACACATTAATATTTTATTTTCCCTAAGTTTAGACTTAGGGACTTCATTAAAAATATTAATTATTTTAACAGCTCTTGATCAGTTTAGAATCTGCGCAAACCCTTTCTGGGTATTGGAGATCTCATGTAACCCAACCTCTCCACCAAATTTTGTGGCTAGAGCACATCTGATGCTGCCCGAAATCAACAAATGACTAGGTGATGTTGATGATGCTATTATGACAATGACTAACACTGAGAAACCTTGTCACTGATGATTATTGAGTATGGCAGGAAACCACCAGAGGCATTCGGATATGACGAGTTGATGACACCTAGTTTGATGAAAATTTATATTTTGTCTTTGAAATTCTAAGTCAATTTTGAAACCTGCTGTATATCTTTATCTATATTTTGATGATATGTTAGTGGTTGCAAGCACATATTAGTTGTTTCACCAAATGATTCACATATGGGTGATGGGGTTGTACAATTGGATGGAACTGCATGGGAGGGGTGGAACAGTGTCCATGATCTCACCCACTAGGACTCTCGTCGTGACTTGGGCTGGAAAAGTTGAAACATCTTCGCCTTGAAGATAACGATGTCATGAGGGCAGGTCCCAAAGTTGTGTCGCTCATGAGGATTTTACTGGGGGGCGTGCATCAAGACGGATTCCTTGATCCCCGACACCATTATTCTCACTATAGCAGGCAACATAAGAGATGATAGTGGTCTCTATCGTTGTACCTATATTTTCCCCTTGTAGCCACTGAATGTTTGAAGGGCAAGTGGCGTGGCACCCTTGAAACTTCAAGGGAATTTCTTGAAGGGCACAACTAACATGGCACCCTTGGCATCACAAATAAATTGTTAGGCGTGACACCCTTGGAACTTCAAGGGAAGTTCTTGAAGGGCGTGACCTAACTTGGCACCCTTGGAATCATTAAAAATAAATAAATTAATAAATATAATAAAGATATGAAAACCAAGTAAATTCACATCACGGGTAAATGATGCTAGAAACCGAGGTAATTAAATGAAGAATAAAACTTGGGTTAAGAGGATCATAGGAAGAAATAAAATATTTTACTTTAAAAACTCTACCTTTCCCATGTTGGAAAATTTTAGGTAGATAATGTAGTTTAATTAGGTAAAAAAGGGAAAGAGGGACATAAATGTAAGGATAAATATTAATCCTAAAATAGTTAAACCTAATTAAGAGAAAATGATGGTGAATTAAAATAAGATTAATAAATTAAATCCTAGAGAAATTTAGAGAACCTCCATGTGCCAATAACCAACATAAAAATATCCATCTAAGAGATAACTTGAGTGATATTAGGGAGTAGATAGGGGATCAAATCTTGACTTATCAATTGACTTTAGTAATGAACACAAATTAAGGAGGAAAAAGGGGGATCAAGAGACAACTAGGAGAAGAAATAGGAATCTTATTGAGGTGAAGAAAAATATTAGTTTTAAATTAAATTTAGTAAATAATTTTGGAGACACTTGATGAGAGAGTGACACATAGGTGGTTGAATAATCAAACTACTGAATTATCAAAAATAATTAATTATGCATGAAATGCCAAGTCTCACCTATGAGAACTCCTATAAAAGAAGCGGTAGGCCATGGGAGAAGGGATTTTTCCTTTTCCCTATTGTTGGATGGGTGAGACTATGTCAGAGTAGTGACTATGAGCTATGGTGAGTTTGGTGAGGTAAAGGAATTTAGAGAGGGTGTTGATCTTTCTAAGTCTGACACGTTAGAAACCCTTCATACACTTTACTGATTTATTCCTACCTACTTGTTCTGTTAATTAAGTTATTTACCATGTAAACAACTGGAAATAAATACAAGTACATGCTCAACACATTACAGATCATCAACTAAAGGAAATAGAAACAAGCACACAAGTGACATCGTTGTTTTTGGACTAATGTCCCAAGAAAAACCCAATGCGGGAAAACCAGTGTAGCTATTTGAGGGTTTGATTTATTAAACAGTTTCATAATACAATCTGGGTGCCAAAATATGGTTCACTCAACAGAAAAAGAACTCGGTAGTAGTACTTCTCTACTTGGAAGCAAATATTCTGGTGAAAACCCCGGATAAACACTCTGGCATCTCTGCAGCTCCAATCTGCCCCACAAAACCCCAACGTCAACCTCTAGGGACTGCATCAGCCTATCTATGGCCCAGCGTTGGCCCAGTGTCACTTTGGTTTGGCCTGCGTCAACCCTCTGGCCCTCTGAGGCACTGCGCAGCTTCTGACTGCCCTGCGTGAGCCTTGGCTAGCTCTGCGTGAACCCTTGGCTTCTACTGCGTCCCTCTCTCCAGCTACTGCGTCCCTCTCTCCAACTACTGCAGTGATCCTCCCGGTGCCATCTCTACCTCTCTGCTTCCGTATTCACTGTCCCTCAGGTACAACTTTGATCACTCTCTCAACTTTCTCAGCAAACCCAACTCCAGAAAGTCAAAACTTTGATCTCTTGGTGTGTTCTCCAAGTGACCTTCAAGCCTCCTCTTATACTTTTCTCGTTGACAAATCAACGACCGAGATTAAGTCTTTAATCAATGGCTAAGATTAAATCTGGCTTGATCCATGACTTTTGGACCATTCTAACATAGTTTTATATTAGTTCACATTAATATTTTATTTTCCCTAAGTTTAGACTTAAGGACTCCATTAAAAATAATAATTATTTTAATATCTCCCACACTGTTTAGAATTTGCCCAAACCCTTTTTGGGTATTGGAGATCTCATGTGCCTTAGCCTCTCCACCAATTTTCATGGCTAGAGCACATCCAATGTTACCCAAAATCAACACTCCCTCTTAGCGAGGACTGTGCTCTAGTAATACTCCTCACTGAGCATCACTCTGATCATCCGACATCGGTCCCTGTGCTGATGCTAGGCCTGCTGCCCAACATTCTCTGCATTGTTGCATCTTGTACTGCTACCCATGGCCCTGCCACTGCCACTACTGCATCCATACTGCAGCTCCCTCTGCATCCGTGCTGCTGCCCATGGTCCTGCCACTGCCACTGTTGCATCTGCACTGCAACCCCTCTCATCATGCTGCATCGTGTTGCCCATAGCACTACCACTGCTAATTGCTACACTGCAACCCAGTTACTAAGTAAGTAACTGATCTCCCAACTCTGACATCTCCGTCAGGCTAGAAACACTCTTGATGTTGAAGCTCCCTTTGTCGCCGACAAGTGCTACCTCTCTGACCTCTGCACTGCTGCAACAACTCCATGCATCTCGCACCGTTGCACACCTCTTTGTGCCATCCTGCACTGCTGCAACGCTCACGTGCCTCTCGCACTGTTGCAGCCTGCTAGCCTCGCGTTGTCCTAGGAATCCTGCACTCTAGGTCCCTCTGTCACTCCATCCACATCCGTCTCTATTGCCATCGCCAATACTGCTACTCTTCGGGGCTCCCGTAGCAAGGTGTAATCCAAGAGGTTGGGTACCTCGAGGATCCTGCACCTCGTCGCCTGTAGTCCTCCTGACTACAGCTCGATGTCTCCCCACTTCTTCTGAAGTGGCATATGAGTACTTATGGCACAATCATCATCTCTCTCCACTTCCTTCTTTGCCCTTGTCGACACTGCCTTGGTCTCGGAGGTCTCTCCCTTACTCTTCTTCCTTGGACATAGGGTCGCATAATGACCCAGCTCCCCATAGTGGAAGCATTTGACCTTGGAGAGGTCCTTCTTCTTCTGTTTCTCCTGCTTTCCCTCAGATGCTAGGGCAACATCCTCCTCCTCCTCCTTGATTCTGATCCCCTTGCCGCTACTACCCGCCTTGCTTAGCCTTCTGATCTCTTCTTGGCGAAGAGCAGCCCACATTTCCTCCTAATCTGGAAGGGTCGCCCTACCCAGTATGCTCTAGACAAACACCTCCCAGTCTTCTGAGACTGCATTCAGGGTTGTTCTCACCATCAATTCTGGATCCGGCGTTGCCCAAATGGAAGTCAGTTGATCCCAGATCTACTTCAATCGACCGAGGAATGGGTCGATCTGTTCTCCCTTCTGCATCTAGTATGATCATAGCTGATTTTCTAGTAGCATCTTCCTTTGCACGGAAGTATGCTGATACAACTTGGTCAGGGCCTCCCACATCTCCTGTGTCGTGTTCTTCTCGGCAATATGTGGTACTATATAATCCTTGACCCCTTCAAGGATGATACTCTTAGCCCTCGCCATTGCATCCTCGTACCTGTCATTATTAGCAGGGTCAACTGGGATAGCTATCGTCCTCAAGGTGAAGTGCTTGACACGATTCCTGTCTAGTACGAATAAGATTCTAGCCTTCTAGACTACGAAGTTTGAGGCTCTGTCCAGTCTGTCCTGGTCTCTTACTCTGTGTAGTGCCATTTCGCTGCTCCTCTACTTCCCTCCTGGAAATTCTTGATATGACTCCTCTGAGCCTCGATTTCCCTCCTAGAAACCCTTCTGCCAATGTCGAGATGCCCCTCTCCATTCCTCTGTGCAACTGCAAAACTGATCTGGATTCCTTGGCTAGAAATCCACCTCGGTTGCAACTCCTTCTAGCTTGGCCTTGCCCTGTTAGGTACTATTTTGACTACAGTACCTCATCAGCTCCACTCTGCAATTTACCCATAGCCTCCTAAACCCCAGCGAACTGAAGGTTAGAGCTGTTAGGCTCTGCGCAATCTTGGCACAGGCAAATCAACCTCCTTAGCCAACTACGTCAGCCCTCCTGGCCTCTGTGTGGCTCTGCGTGAGCCTAACTTTGCCTCCCTCTACCTCTGCGCTGCCTCTTTCTGGCTCAATCTTGATGATGCAGGCACTACATCACCCCTTCCTTACTGCTACTCTGCTAGGAACAACTTCTATCACTCGGGACAACTGTTTTCTGTTGCCGCTGCTTTTTTCAGCTGATGTCCTCAATTCTCCTTTGATCTGCAACCACGCTCTAATACCATGTTGATATTTCTAAGTCTGACACGTTAAAAACCCTTCATGCACTTTACTGATTTATTCCTACCTACTTGTTCTGTTAATTAACAAGTTATTTACTATGTAAATACTGGAAATAAATACAAGTACATGCTCAACACATTACAGATCATCAACGAAAGGAAATAGAAACAAGCACACAAGTGACACCGTTTTTTTTGGACTTATGTCCCCTGAAAAACCCAATGCGGGAAAACCGGTGCAGCTATCTGAGGGTTAGATTTATTAAGCAGTTTCAGAATACAATCTGGGTGCCAAATCCGGCTCACCCAACAGAGAAAAATCTCGGCAGTAGTACCTCTCTACTCGGAAGTAGATATTCCGGTTGAAACCCCAGATAAACACTTCAGCAACTCCACAGCTCCAATCTGCCTCACGAAACCCCAGCGTCAACCTCTGGGACTGCTCAGCCTATCTCTGGCCCAGCGTTAGCCCAACGTCACTCTGGCTTGGCCTACGTTAGCCTCTGGAGGCACTGCGTCAACCCTCTGGCCCTCTGCGTCACCTACGCTAGCCCTCTGAGGCACTGCGCAGCTCCTGGCTGCCTCTTCGTAAGCCCTGGCTGGCTCTGCGTGAACCCTTGGTTGCTTTTGCATCCCTCTCTGGCTACTGTGATGATCCTCTCAATGCATCTCTGCCTCTCTGCTTCTATATTCACTGCCCCTCAGTTGCAACTCTGATCACTTTCTCAGCAAACCCAGCCCCAAAAAGTCGAAATCTTGATCTCTTGGTGTGTTCTCCAAGTGACCCTCAAGCCTTCTCTTATACTTTTCTCGTTGACAAATCAATGGCCGAGATTAAATCCCTAATCAACGGCTAAGATTAGATTTGGCTTGATCCATGAATTTTGGACCATTCTAACACAATTTTATATTAATTCACAATAATATTTTATTTTCCCCAAGTTTAGACTTAGGGACTCCATTAAAGATATTAATTATTTTAATATCTCCCAAACTGTTTAAAATCTGCCCAAACCTTTTCTAGGTATTGGAGATCTCATGTGCCTTAGTCTCTCCACCAATTTTCGTGGCTAGAGCACATCCGATGCTACCCCAAATCAATACAGGGGACTCTTGAGCCAAAAAGTGCTCTCCTCTACCAGCTAATACATTCCTTCATTGTACAACCCCATTGCAGCACGGGGGTCCGCGGGGAAGGAAAGTACCCAAGGCTGGGAGGTCAACCGGTGGGTCATTGCATTCAGATTAAGTACGTCGATATTCAGACTTGGAGGCGATCGACAACAAAGGAGGGCAAATAGCGGCAAGTCAAGTTTGAATCTCGTCTCCTGGTGAACGGTACCTATGTTGTTATAATATTCTTTTGTATAACTTCATTATGGTTTTAGTTAATAACATGTAAATTAGATGATATGTTCAATAAAGTGAAATTCAGGAAAGTTTTATATAATGCTTAATGATTTTTTAGTTCCCAATGTTATTTTCTCATGGTTGTATTTTTAGTATTTAAAAAAAAATTATAGGTTTGGTTCTTACACTTGGTATCAGAGCTATGTTGAACCCTTGAGACCTATGGGCCCATGCTATTTAATCTTTAATTTAAGCAAGAGACATTTCTTGAAATTAAATTTCTTGAGCAAGTCACAATGCCTTGAGATACTTCTAGACCACTGAACAAGTAAGAAATTATTATGATTTCAAAAGATACTTCAATACAGTGAGCTCAAAAGAAATCAAAGTTAGCCCAGAAAATTTTGTACCAAAACAGAGAATACCTTCTCGGCCTAAGAGAGGAAAAACCTCAGCTACAGCTCAGCTTTCAACAAACAAAAAAAATATATTTGCAGCCTTAGCAAGAATGATACTCAGAATTCTTTGTGGCCTCTTCAAAATTTTATTCTTAAGGTCGGAAAAAATTATTGAAACCCCATATCAGAAATTAATACATATATGAAGAGCGAGGGCTCATATGAAAATTTGTCTTCAAAATTAAGCTTGAAATGCACTCACTGCGATATCCAAAGAATAGTTTACTAAATTTCAATGGCACAGTGATAGCAAAAACCCTCTTATAATCAGACCTTTGCACAGTGGAAAGTTCTTTGACGTTCACAGCCAGCCCAAAACTTTTATTCAATATTTTTTATTTAAATTTTATCAAAACAAATTTTGTAGTTATATGGCACAATAGGCGAGCAACCTTCTACAGAGGTCCGACACACAAATATTAGCAGTTTGACGCTGCTAAGGATATCTGAAATGACCCATATGAACCCTTGAACCATTGAAACCCCTTTCAAAATTTGTTAATTCTCACACAAACCCAACAGAAGAGAAAAAAAAACAAAAAACAAAAAAACAAAAAACTTCCAAAAAATTGTTGAGGGCCAACGAATGGAAATGAAATAAAACCCTGAGGATTGCGGTCAAAGGAGAACACGCCTGAAATGCTAGCCACCAACAAGGGAAAACTTCAGAAATTTGTATAAAAAAAAAAAAGAAAAAAAAAACCTGCTCTGCAAGATACAAGTTAGTCACAGAATTTCGCTCGCACTAAAAATGAAGAAATCCTCTCCAATGATCACGTTATATCTGCATTCACCAACAATTAACCCAGGACTGATATTTAGCAAGAAATAACCCAAAAATAAATGCAGACAGCTTTAGAAAACCAATTATATAAATTTGAATTTTAAGGGAAATTTTTGTGAGGTTCTGATTTCAATTCCCTTCAGAATTTGAGTGTCAAATCCTCCTTAGATTTCCCTTTGCACCAGATAAAGCAAATAATCTCTAAGGCTCTCAGCTAGCAGAAAAATGAGCTCAAACCTCGCCGTCTTCACAGAAATTTGTGTTATATGGGGCCGGATCTCAAAAAAAAGGTGAAACTTTATGACAAATTTGCAAATAGAGATCCCTTCAAAACCTGATCTGCTCACTGAAAATCATAAGGATTAGTGCATATAAAACCCACAATAGAGAACGGGCCTTAAAACCATGTGGCAAAAATATATCAGTGACAGAATATTTTTTATGCCAAAATTTAATAAAATAACTCTCCTTGGGAAATTTGTTAATCGCTGCAAACATCAAAGGGTTAGCTTATGATTTTGGAAGCAAGAAATTTAGAATCCCTGAAGGCTTGCAGCGAAAATATAAAACCCCAAATCTTAAATATGCAGTGAGAAAATTGATAAAAACCCTTCTCAATATGAATATAAGCCCAGAAAATTTATTTATACAGTGAGAACAATGGCCTCAAACGCTGCAACAAAATTCTCTTCAATGTATTGAATGGGAAGGCCCTTAAGCTCAGTGCTTCTTTTGAAATCCTTTACAACTGTCATTAGAAAATAAAAAAAATAAATAAAAAAAACCTTTACCCAGAAATTATATGCCAATCTGAAACCCCTAGCATTAAACAACAATGGACTCAAGCCTTTTCAGATTTGTGGATTACAAAAAAAAATATTTCTCAGATTTCTGTGGCCATAAACAGTGTTCTGAAGAGTTTCACTTTGCAAAATCTAAAAAAAAAAAAAAAAAAAAAAAAAAAAAATTAACCAACTTTACCAATAGTTATCCTCTGTTTTACGAACCCTCTAATTCATAAGTTTTTAGATTCATAAACAGCCTACACATCTCCCCTGATCAACAAGAAAACAGCGAGGGTAGAACAGATCCATAGAAGCAGCCGAGGATGGTTTACAAATTTTATATTTAAAAAATTTAGTCACAAAAAACAAAATGAGAATCAGAACACAAGAAAACAGCGAGGGTAGAACAGATCCATAGAAGCAGCTGAGGATGGTTTACAAATTTTATATTTAAAAAATTTATAGTCACAAAAAAAATGAGAATCAGAACTTTCGTATTAAAGAATTACATAGAATGTTAAGTTTTATATTTAAAAATTGCAAATTTTTGAAATATATTTTTCTGATTTTTAATTTTATTGGATAATAGTTATTAATTTTATTGGATAATAGCTATTAGCTGATTGGATGAGGGTTATTATTAGAATTGCAACGATCATTTGTTTGGAATTCAATTAAAGGTGTTTATTTTTATGATCCACTACACAGATTAATTTAGACACATTATGTTGAATGAAAGTGATCGACATATAAATTTCTTCATATACTAAGATCATTTGAAGCGTACTAATATCTAGTATTTCATTGTTCACATTATACTTTAGTTTTAAACTTTTATTATTCATATTACTAGATTTTACATACATTTTTTTGGGCATTCTATTGTTCATTATTTTTGGATCATCTTAAATTCACATATTGAGTATAGACCAAAATGATGATTAAACTATCAAATAGACCAAAATGATAAATGTTGTTATCACAAGAATTTGTAAAAATTGAATAAAATGTGGGATCTTAACAAAACTCTATAATTATAGTTTTTAATTTATGGGCATCTAAAAAAAACAATTTGCTAAATGGAAGTATGAAATCAATGGCGCCATGCAAAACCAAGTGGTATTATGACATAGTCTAGATATGATGGGACTTAACTCCCCTCAACCTAAAAGGGGTTTTCCAACTTATTCTATTTGAATGTGAAGTGGTTGCATATGTCGCCACCATTCAATATGGCCAACATAAGCGGGATTTCACAACGGATAGAAAATTTTAACATCCAATATTTTGTGTTTGTGGATAGCTAAGCTCATTAGAGATTGTGAGAAATAAGGCAGTGTGCATTGGATTGGAATTTGGGTCAATCCCCTTGACAATTGTTCATAGCTAAGCTCATAAAATGAAAATAAAAAACATTTGAAACTTATTCTCTCTCTTTTTACTAAAGACATTCTCAATTTATGTCATGATCAATGTGGAAAAAGTCGAAGTCGGGATTAAATCGGCAAGGGTCCAAAAGTTGAAAAAGTCGTTAAAGTCGGGAGTTTTTCGAAAAAGTCGGCACCATTCAAAAAAATCAAAAAATCGGGATTTAATCGGCCAGCCAAAAAAATCAAAAAATCGGGATTTAATCGGGATTTATTCCCGACTTTTTCCACACTGGTCATGATAATGCTACCAACCACCTCTACCATTTACATGACATAATGTAATCTAAGCATACTATTTGAGTAGATTCATGGTATTTTTTGATTAAATCTTATTGGAATGTTTGAAATTGATAGACGAATTATGTAATCAAGAATTTATAAATGCATAGATTGTTCCTTTGGAAGTATATAAACATAACAGTAAATTATAGAACCACCCAGGTTGGTTACGATTTTTATATGATTTTTATTTATTTATTTTTATCTTATAAGCAAAAATCGTGTTAAATTGTAGCAGGATTCATTGGTAAACCATGGTTAGAAGAGGTACAAGAAGAAGTGGGGCAACTAAAGGGCGCAACATGGCACCCCCATAACAACCGACTCCTACCTCCCCACCCAATGATGGGAAAAACATCACAACACCATAACAGATACCAGCTAAAGAAGTGTTGAACTTAATGAGATCATTTCAACAGATGTCTGAAGCATTAATAAACCGTTTGGAACGGGAGCATGGAGGACCTGTCATACAAAACGAAGTACCCCAAAACACTACAAGAAATGATGTACGTCCGGATTTGGAAAAAGTAAAATTTCCAGAGTTTTGGGGGTCCATGGATGGTCAATCTGCAGAGGCATGGTTAGAAAACATGGCTATGTGCTTTACCCTGAGAAATTACACCTCAAATATGAAGGCCAAGATGGGTATATTCCAGCTAAAGGGAAACACACTACTTTGATGGAAGACATTATTAACCCAATTGGGGATGGATATATTAGAAATAACTCAGGAACTACTTGAAGAAAAATTTAGAGAACATTACTTGTCAAAGGAGTTCCTTGAGAGGCAACTAAATGAATTCAATGCATTAAAGCAAGGGAGTCGCTCACTACTAGAGTATGAGGCTCGTTTCATGGAATTACTCCATTATGCCCCTCATTTAAACACAGAAAAGTTCAAGGTGAACAAATGTGTGTATGGATTAAACGTTAACATTCGGGCCAAGGTTAGAATCTTAATGCCTCGCACCTTGCACGAGGCAGTTCAGCGGGCAATCATTGCAGAGAAGGAGATCATGAGCAGTGGACCTAGTAAGTCAACAAGGCCCATAGGATCAGGGGTACCAAGTGGAAACAGTATGGAACGTAGGAATTTGTAAGGGGGTCCTATGCTCAATCATCAAAATTGGTCAACAGGAAATCAAAGAACACCATATGAGCATCTAGCTCAGCATCCGCACAAGGTACCTCAACAAACTCATCAACCACAACAGCACCGGCCTATGCGACAACACCAAATCACACCACCTCAGCACCGCCAACAGTCTGGCTCTTTCCAGCAGAGTTCCAAGCCAACTCTTGGTTCAGTTGGTAGTAGGAGCCAAGCCCCTAAGAGGGGGTGTTGGACTTGTGGAGGTCCTCACTATGAGAGGGATTGCCCTCAAAAGACAAGTAATATCAACTCAACTAAGAATGCAACTACGGTGGGGGATCTGGGGAGTCTCTCACATCCATGCAGTGATGAACAATCGCCAGGTTGAACACTAGTGCACTGTGTTGGGAATCTCAGGTAATATTGATTGTATGAGTTTTGTCATTTTAATAGATCTATGAGCTACTAATTCCTTTATTTCTCTAAAAGCATTATCAAGGATTAAACATAAATCAATTGCACAATATGAATTTAGACATGTAGAAATGGCATGTGGTATGAAAAGAAATGTAGGAAGGATGGTAAAGGATTGTGAGGTAGACCTGGGTGTATGTAAGACCAAGGTATCCTTGTACTCTACAAGTTTAGGAGTCTATGACGTAGTTATAGAAATGAATTGGTTGGAATGACATGAGGCACTCCTAAACTGCAAAGACAAGATTCTACATTTCATAGACAATGACAGCCAAAGAAAATCATTAAGGGGAAAGAACCGACGGGTGTCCCTGAGATTCAACTCCTCCATGCAACTAATGAAATATAGGCCAAAGGAATGTCAAATGTTCTCGATGTTAGCTCTAAATGATAAGGATGATTCTGAAAACCTTGATAAACATCCATTTCTTGTTGAATGTATTTCCCGAAGAACTACCTAGGCTACCCCCAAAAAGGGAAATTGATTTCACCATCGAGCTTAAACCAGGCACTGAGCCTATTGCAAAGGCACCCTATCGTATGTCAGCTCTAGAGCTAAAGAAATTGCAGATCCAATTAAAGGAACCGTTGGACTTGGGGTTCATACAACCTAGCATATCTCCGTGGGGAGCCCCTATGATTTTCGACAAGAAGAAGGATGGGTCTTGGCGACTGTGCATTAACTACCGCCAGTGGAACAAAGTGATGATAAAAAATCAATACCCTCTGCCAACGATAGATGACTTGTTTGATCAAATGAGGGGGGAAACTGTGTTTTCAAAGATAGATCTGAGGTCGGGATATCACCAGTTGAGAATCAAGGAAGAAGATATCCCGAAGACAACCTTTAAGGCAAGATTTGGGCATTATGAATTTGTAGTTTTACCCTTTGGACTGACAAATGGCCCGGGTGTTTTCATGAGTTTGATGAACGAAATATTTCGAGATTACTTAGACAAGTTTGTACAAGTCTTTATCGATAACATTTTGATCTACTCAAAGACCCCAGAAGAGCATGACGAACACTTGAGGATAGTTCTACAATGTCTTAGAGAAAACCAATTATACGGGAAGTTGTCAAAGTGTTCCTTTTACCAAACCAAGATTCATTATCTTGGGGGATGGTATCGCAATAGACCCGGTAAAGATCGAGGCCATCATGGAATGGCCAACACCAACCAATGTTCATGAAATACGAAGTTTCATGGGCATGGCAGGGTATTATCGTAGATTTGTCAAAGGGTTTTCGAAGATAGCAAGCCCCATTACCGAGCTCCAAAGAAAGAACAAGAAATTCATTTGCACTAAAAAATGTGAAGAGGCATTCCAAAGGTTAAAGGTGCTATTAACGACAACACCAATTTTGAAGGTGTCGGATATGGAACAAGAATTTTTGGTTTGCACTGATGCCTCCAAGGAAGGGCTGGGTTGTGTGTTGATGCAAGAAGAATGAGTAATAGCTTATGCATCAAGGAAACTTACAACCCACGAAGAAAACTACACAACCCATGATCTAGAAATGGCAACAATTGTTATGCACTAAAAATTTGGAGACACTGTCTTCTAGGAAGGAAGTTTGATCTTAGGATTGACCATTGTCAGCTACAACACATATTCACTCAAGACCACTTAAATGCAAGACAAAGACGATGGTCTGAGCTAATTAGTGAATATGATTTTGATATCACTTATATAAAAGGAACGGTAAAGAGGGTGGATGATGCTTTAAGTAGGAGGCCTCGGATATTTTCAATGATTCCCTTGAAGACAAATTTGAGGGAGAAACTGCTTGATTTACAATTTAAAGACACCTGGTATCAGGAGGTTAGCAAAAGTTTGAGGGAGGATGAAATGAGGGTCCCAAAATATGAAGAATACTCCCTTGATAATGATGGGCTACTACGATTTCGGGGAAGGATATGTGTACCACCGAATGAAGATATATGCCAGCTAATGTAAAAATTATATCACTGTAGCAACTGATTTATTTTTCCTACTTATTTCACCATAAGTTATTCACGAAATTACTTCAATAAACGTTAAAATAAATACTGCTGCAGATATCACACCGTAATATAGAAACAAACATATGCACAAGAATCAACACATTGACACAGTTATTTTGGACTAATGTCCCCGGGAAAACCCAGTGTGGGAAAATCGGTGCAGCAAGGAGGATTTTATTATTCAGCAATTTTCTAGGACAACATGGTGCCAAACTAGCTTACCCACAAATAGACAAATTCTTCGGGACTTCTTATGAACCCAACGTCAGCCCTACTGAGCTTTGCGTGACCTGAAACCCTTTGTATCAGCCTGTTGAGACTCTGCGCAGCCTCTCTGGCCTTCTGTGTCACTCTTGCAGCCTCTGCGTGGATGACGCAGGCCCTGCTTGATCCGGATTTAAACAGGAACACAACAAATTGCAGATATAACCATACATATAGAGATGCAGCAGAAATAATACTTCATTTCATTACTATAAAATATTGAAATATGCTTACAAATAGAAATGGAAATAAACTAGCTCAGGCGATTGTAGCTTATCTCTGAGAAGAGATGTGGCGGCTACATGCCTCTGAATTGTGTTACAATGAGGCTTGAAGGCCTATTTATTGTTGAGAAACAATGGAAAACCCTAAACATCCAAAAACCTAACGCTAGAAGATGAAACGTCAAATTGTGGGCCCCGTTTGGGTGAATTGGTACATCAACTTCCCGGGGTCGTAACTTTGGCATACAATCTTCATTTGACGCGCACAAAATCTCATTAGAAAGATTTATCTGAGAACTACAACTTTGAGAAGAGAAACATCAGTCCATGGAACCACGTTGCTCCCAGTTTTCCCAAAAAACGTCGTTTAGGGCCTCAAAACGGCTCCGGAAGTTTAGGACCTGAAAAACTGCTAAAAACAGTAAACTGTGCTACAATTAAGGAAAATGAAAAGATGAAAGAAACAACGGTGGGGGTCCAAGTGGAATTGGCCGATGGCCACCAATATCCACCTGGATCATTGCTGGCTCTGCGCAGTCTCTGTTGCCTCTGCGTGGCTTCCTTTGGCCCTGCGTCTGCCTTTTTTGTCTCTGCGTTGATCTCCCGTTTCTCTGTTCTGTACTTGCTGCCTCTTGACTGCTCTCTAGACCACTAGTTCAATTTCTCAGCTAACCCCGCTCCAGAAATTGAACTTACTGGTCTCCCTCAGTGTATTCTTCAAGTGCCCCTCAAGCCTCCTCTTATACTTTTCTCGTTGACAAATCAACGGCCGAGATTAAGTCCCTAATCAATGGCTAAGATTAGAGCTAGCTTGATCCATGACTTTTGAACCATTCTAACACAGTGTCATATTAATTCACAATAATATTTTATTTTCCCTAAGTTTAGACTTAGGGATTACATTAAAAATATTAATTATTTTAATATCTCCCAAACTGTTTAGAATCTACCCAAACCCTTTCTTGGTATTGGAGATCTGATGTGCCTTATCCTCTCCACCAAGTTTCATGGCTAGATCACATTCGATGCTACCCCAAATCAACACTCCCTCTTAGCGAGGACTGTGCTCTGGCAATACTCCTCACTAAGCATCACCCTCATCATCCGACATCAGTTCCTGTACTGATGCTAAGCCTTCCTGCCCAACATCCTCTGCACTATTGTATCCTATACTGTTGCCCATGGCTTTGCCACTGCTACTGTCACTGCTGCATCTGTACGACAACTCCCTCTGCATTTGTGTTGTTGTTGGTCCTTTCTCCCAACACTGCAACTCCCTCTTCATTCGTGCTGCTAACACTCATTTCTACTTCTGAAAGGGGTTCTTTACCATCCCCATCTTTTCCATGAAGTAGTCAAATTTTGACTTTCCAAGGGCCTTGGTGAGGATATATGCCACCTGTTCTCCTGTAGGAGTGTAGCTCAACTGTACAGCTCCTTGTTGGACATAGTCTTTGACAAAGTGACACCAGATATCAATATGCTTCGACCTATCATGAAACACTGGATTCTCAAAGAGTTTAATGCAACTCTGATTATCACACATGATCCTGGTCACCTCCATATTTCTTCTGAATAGGTTTACCAGCAGTTTTCTAAGCCATATGGCCTCACACTAAGTTGTGCTTGCTGCCATATATTCTGCCTCAGATGAGCTCAGAGCCACGGACTTTTGTCTCCTACTGCACCAGGAGGTCATTCCTGATCCAATGTTGAAACAGTACCCAGAGGTACTTTTCCGATCCACTGAACCTCCTGCCCAATCTGCATCAGTAAATCCACTCAACCTGATATCCTTCCCCTTGGCGTATATGAACCCATAATCAATTGTTCCCTGTAAATACCTGAGAACGTGTTTGGTTGCTGCCCAGTGTGCCCTCTTTGGTTCCACCATGAACTGACTAAGGGTGTTGACAGCATAGCAAATATCTAGCCTAGTATTGACTAGATACATCAAGGACCCTATGAGTTGCCGGTATAGGGTGGGATCGACATCCTTGTCTTCTGATGCATCAATCTTCTTCCAATTGGTGATCATTGGCGTAGCCATAGGTCTACATTCTCCCATCCCGAACCTTTTCAGGATTTTTGTAGCATACCTCCCTTGCCCAAGTAAGATTTCTCCTTTCTGCTGCCAAACTTCCAACCCTAGGAAGTAGTGCATTCGTCCCAGATCCTTCATATTGAACTATGTGGCTAGATTCTTCTTACAGTCCTCAATGAGTCTGGATGATCCTGTCAGAAAGAGATCATCCACATATAATACTAAGATAAGTGGCTTGTTCTCTACGGCCATACAGTAGAGATTCAGATCTGCGTCACTCTTGAAAAACCCCATCTTCTGCAAGTAGCCATCTATTCGAACATACCACGCTCTCGGTGCCTACTTCAGCCAATACAAGGCTTTCTTCAGTCTGCATACATGAGACTCCTTCTCATGAGTTTCAAAGCCCTCTGGTTGTTCAATGTATACCTCTTCTTCTATTACCCCGTTCAGAAATGTCGTCTTGACATCCATCTGATGGATCTCCCATCCCATCTGGGCTGCAAGAAATATCACGGTCCTAATAGATGTATACCTGGCTACCAGGGCGAAGGTTTCCTCATAGTCAATCCCTTCCTTTTGAGCATACCCCTTAGCCACAAACCTAGCCTTGTATTTCTCAACACTGTCGTCTGCAACATATTTGATCTTGTAGATCCATCTTGAACCTACCACAGATATGTTTTGAGGTCTTGACACCACCTCCCAAACATCGTTCACCATTATGGAGTTATACTCCTCTACCATCGCATCTAGCCAGACCTGATGCTAAGCTACCTCCTTGAAACTGGCAGGCTCTCCATCCTGAGCTACTAACGCTTCATATTTGTCTGGTTGTTTTCGCTCCCTCTTACTGTTCCTTGGCTCACCGATGAAGTTCTCTACATCACGCAGAATCTGACAAAGTTCCCTGCTAGTTCTTCCTCTGCCAGCAGCTGCTTCTGTTTGCTCCTCCTCATCCTTAGAATCTTCTTGACCTGAGGAAGAATTCTTCACTTCTGTTGGTTGAAGAGGCATGACCAACGAATCCTCTTTCGATTGTTCCTCGGAAGGCATTTTGTGAGATCTTCTGAAAGCTCTGTCCTCTATGAACTTTACATCTCGTCGTACTACTACCTTCTTGCTCCCTGGAAGATAGATTCTATATGCCTTAGCGTTCTTGCTATATCCAACTAGATATCCCTTTTCTGTAGTCTGATCCAGCTTCTTCCTCTTTTCTTCAGGTATGAGACAATATGCTAAACTCCCAAATATCTTGAAATGACTGACTTCAGGGGTCTTCCCAATGAAGAATTTCTCTGGAGTAATCTTGCCCAATGCCCGATGAGGAGTCCTGTTTTGAATGTAGACAATTGTGTTGCATGCTTCCGCCCATAGGAGTTTTGGCATATCCTGATCAAACAGCATCGCCCTAGGTGCTTCTACAATGTCCTGTTTTTTCTTTCTGCCACCCCATTCTGCTCTAGATTGTAGGGAGTTGTCCACTCTCTTCTGATGCCCTTCTTAGCGCAACAATCAGTGAAGTCCTTATCGACATACTCTCCACCATTATCTGAGCGCAAAACTTTTATTTTCTTCCCAGTCAGATTCTCCATTAGAGCCTTGAACTCCTTGAATCAACAGAAAACCTCATCCTTGGTTTTCAGAAAATAAATCCAAGTTTTCCTCAAGTGGTCATCAATGAAGGTAAGGAAATACTCGGCACCACTGACAGCTTTGACGGACATAGGTCCGCAGATATCTGAGTGTATCAATCCTAGTACACTCTTGGCCCTGTGTTTGCTCCTAGGAAATGTCGCCTTGGCATACTTTCCTACAGCACATCCCCTGCATACATCATCTTGTTCCGTACTCAGATCCGGAACTCCTGTTACAGTGCTCCTGAGAATTCTTAGAGCTCCATGGTGCAAGTGACTCATCCTTCTGTGCCATAGTTCGTTCAAGTCCTTGTCCCCATGACTGCCTATTAGTGCCATTGGTGATTCTAGTTGTAATCTATACAACCGATTACTTTTGATCCCAATCTGCACTTTCCTTTTCCAACTCGGGTGTTTGACGTATACCTTTTCCTTGATGAAGTAGACGTCATAGCCCTTGCCCTGTAGTTGTAACATGGAAAGTAAGTTCATCCCCAATCCTGGTACATGCAGCACATTTGTAGCACGGAACCGCTCTCCCGATTCTGTCTGGAAAACTATGGTACCCTTCCCTACTGGAGTGCACTTTGCCTTGTTCTCCATGGTGATCTGAAAGTTCATCTTCTCTTCTCGATATTCTAAGAAACACTCCCTGATTCTCGTTATATGCCACGAGGCTCCACTGTCTATATACCATACTTCTAATGATGCAGCACTAGTCATACACGCCACTTCTTCTTCCAGCCTCGAAGCCAACATAGAGAAATCAAAATCTCTCTCTTGTGCAATCCTCTGAAAATCTATGTGAGTACCCTAAGGTGGATGCCTCTGCATCATGGTCTCGACCTATAATTGATTTTCCCTTTCTGTCTCTCATTACTTGCTCTAATACCATGTGAAAATTCTATCACTGCAGCAACTGATTTACTTTTCCTACTTATTTCACCATAAGTTATTCATGAAATTACTTCAATAAACATTAAAATAAATATTGTTGCAGATATCACACCGTAATACAGAAACAAACATATGCACAAGAATCAACACATTGACACGGTTATTTTGGACTAATGGTGTGGGAAAACCGATGCAGCAAGGGAGGATTTTATTATTCAGCAACTTTCTAGTACAACAAGGTGCCAAACTAGCTTATCCACAGATAGACAAATTCTTCAGCACTTCTTCTGAACCCAGTGTCAGCCCTACTGACATCTACGTGACCTTAAACCCTCTGCATTAGCCTGTTGAGAATCTGCGCAGCCTATCTGGCCTTCTGCGTCACTCCTACAGCCTCTGCGTGGATGACGCAGGCCCTGCTGGCTCTGCGCAGTCTCTGCTGCCTCTGCGTGACTCCCTCTAGCCCTGCGTCTGCCTTTTCTGCCTCTGCGCTGATCTCTTGTTCCTCTGTTCCGTACTTGCTGCCTTCTGACTGCTCTCCAGACCACTGGTTCAATTTCTCAACTAACCCCGCTCCAGAAATTGAACTGACTGGTCTCCCTCAGTGTATTCTCCAAGTGCCCCTCAAGCCTCTTATACTTTTCTCGTTGACAAATCAACGGTCGAGATTAAGTCCCTAATCAAAGACTAAGATTAGATTTGGCTTGATCCATGACTTTTGGACCATTCTAACACAGTTTCATATTAATTCACATTAATTTTTATTTTCCCTAAGTTTAGACTTAGGGATTACATTAAAAATATTAATTATTTTAATATCTCCCAAACTGTTTAGAATTTGCCCAAACCCTTTCTGGGTATTGGAGATCTTATGTGCCTTAGCCTCTCCACCAAGTTTCGTGGCTAGAGCACATCCGATGCTACTCCAAATCAACAACTAATCTTGAATGAGGCACATCGCGCAATATACATGGCACACCCTAGTGTTAAGAAGATGAGTGCGAACTTGAAACCACTCTTCTTTTGGAAAGGGATGAAGAAGGACATCATGAACTTGGTAGCAAGATGCTTAGATTGTCAACGAGTAAAATTTGAACACAGAGATCCAGCAGGATTATTGTAACCCCATGAGATACCAAAATCTAAATGGGAAGTTATATCAATGGACTTCATTGTGGGACTACCAATGACCTCAAGAATACATGATTCCATTGTAGTGGTGGACACGTTGACCAAGAGCGCCCATTTCATATCAGTTAAGACTACATATAAGGCACCAGAAATAGCTAGAGTTTTTATTGATGAGATTATGAGATTGCATGGAGTGCCTAGAAAGATCATATCTGATAGGGGAGCAGTGTTTACAGAAAGGTTTTGAACCAATTTCCAAGAAACCTTGGGAACCTAGTTGAACTTCAACACTGCTTATCACCCTGAGACAGATGGGCAGACAGAGAGGACTAATCAAATCCTCGAAGACATGTTTCGGATGTATGTGATGGACCAACAAAAGAGATGGGAGGAATTTTTACCCCTTGTGGAATTTGCTTACAATAATAGTTATCAGGGTTCCATCAAGATATTTGAGTTCTTATATGGAAGACCTTGCAGAACACCTCTCAGTTGGGACCGACTAGAGGACCCAGTATTAATAAGACCTGAAATGGTGCAAGAGATGGAAGAACAAATGACTATGATTAGAGGAAGGCTAAAAGAAGAACAAGATCGACAAAAGAGCTATGCTGATGCTCATCGGGTAGACGGAAGTTATGAAGTGGGAGATAGGGTGTTCTTGAGAGTAAGGCCCCAAAAAAGCTCTATAAGATTTGGAAAGGGAGAAAAATTGTCTCCACGGTTTGTGGGACCTTTTGAAATTTTAGAAAGGAAAGGGTCGATGGTATATAGGCTTGCCTTATCTCCATCTTTAGCACGTATGCATGATGTGTTTCATATTTTTGTTTTGTGTCATTATATTTGAGATCCTTTGCATGTTATTGACTTTGGTCATTTGCAGGTTTCGAACGAGGAAACAGTAATGGCTGAACCAGTTCGCACACTGGACTAGCGAACCTTGCAGCTTAGACGACAGTTAGTGGACTAGGTTAAGGTCCAGTAGGACAACTATAGTCCCAGTTCAGCTACTTGGGAGGACACCGAGGAGATGCATCACCGTTTTCCTTACCTATTCCAAGGACTTCGAGACGAAGTCTATTACTAAGAGGGGGGTGTATGTAGTGCCCCACTCTAACTAACTGACAGTGATATGACATTAACATTTATTTACCCTTAAGGCCCACACATTATTCTTTGAGGACCTCAAGTTGAGGATCCGGACACATGACTCTATTATTAGTGGTTGTCATATTAGTAGTTGTGATGTTTATGTATGTTCTCCATTGATATTATGATGATTGTAGCATTAATGGTTATGCATGTTCTCTATTGATATTATGATGATTGTAGCATAAATGGTTATGTTTGGTCTCTATTGAATTTATGATGATGATAGCAGTAAAGGATATGTATGCTCTCTATTGGTATCATGATGATGATAGCTTTGATGGATAGGTATGTTTCTATTAATATTACGATGTTCGTAGCTTTGATGGATATGTATTATGAATCATGATGATGATAGCCATGATGGATGTGTCCCCTATGTTACCTACTTGCATTAGTTCTAGTTGACAATAAACAATGACGCAAATGACTAGGTGATGTTGATGATGTTATTATGACAATGACTAACACTGAGAAACCTTGTTACTGATGATTATTGAGTATGGCAGGAAACCACCAGAGGCGCTCGCATATGAAGAGTTGACGACACCTAGTTTGATGAAAATTTATATTTTGTCTTTGAAATTCTAAGTCAAATTTGAAACCTGCTACATATGTTTATCTATATTCTGATGATATGTTAGTGGTTGCAGGGACATATTAGTTGCTTGACCAAATGACTCACATATGGGTGATGGGGTTGTACAATTCGATGGAACTGCATGGGAGGGGTGAAACAGTGTCCCTGATCTCACCCACTAGCATTCCCACTATGACTTGCGCTGGAAAGGTTGAAACACCATCGCCTTAAAGATCACGATGTCATGAGGGCAAGTCCCAAAGTTGGGTCACTCGTGAGGATTTTACCGGGGGACACGCATCAAGGCGGATTCCTTGATCCCTGACACCATTAGTCTCACTATAGCAGGCAACATAAGAGATGATAGTGGTCTCTGTCGTTGCACCTATACTTTCCCCTCGTAGCCACTGAATGCTTGAAGGGCAAGTGGCATGGCACCCTTGGAACTTCAAGGGAATTTCTTGAAGGGCACGGCTAACTTGGCACCCTTGGCATCACAAATAAACTGTTAGGTGTGACACCCTTGGAACTTCAAGGGAAGTTATTGAAGGGCACGACCAAACTTGCCACCCTTGGAATCATTAAAAATAAATAAATTAATAAATATAATCAAGATATGAAAACCACGTAAATTCACATCAAGGGTAAATGATGTTAAAAACCGAGGTAATTAAATCAAGAATAAAACTTAGGTTAAGAGGATCATAGAAAGTAATAAAATATTTTACCTTAGAAACACTACCTTTCCCATGTTGGAAAATTTTGGGTAGATAATGTAGTTTAATTAGGTAAAAAAGGGAAAGAGAGACATAAATGTAAAGATAAATATTAATCCTAAAATAGTTAAACCTAATTAAGAGAAGAGGATGGTGAATTAAAATAAAATTAATAAATTAAATCTTAGAGAAATTTGGAGAACCTCCATGTGGCAACAACCAACATAAGAATACCCATCTAAGAGATAAGTTAAATTAGGGAGTAGATAGGGGATCAAATCTTGACTTATCAATTGACTTTAGTAATGAACACAAATTATGGAGTAAAAAGGGGGATCAAGAGACAACTAGGAGAAGAAATAGGAATCTGGTTGAGGTGAGAAAAACTATTAGTTTTAAATTAACATTTAAGTAAATAATTTTGGAGACCCTTGATGAGAGAGTGACACATGGGTAGGTAAATAATCAAGCTAATGAATTATCAAAAATAATTAATTATGCATGAAATGCCAAGTGTCACCTATGAGGACTCCTATGAAAGAAGAGGTAGGTCATGGGAGAAGGGACTTTTTCTTTTCCCTACTGTTGGATGGATGAGACTATGTCAGAGTAGTGACTACAAGCTATAGTGAGTTTGGTGAGGTAGAGGACTTTAGAGAGGGGACTCTTGAGCCAAAGAGTGCTCTCCTCTACCAGCTAATACATTTCTTTATTGTACAACTCCATTGCAGCTGGGGGGTCCGCAGGGAAGGAGAGTACCCAAGGAGTAGGCTGGGAGGTCAACTAGTGGGTCATTGCATTCGGATTGAGCACGTCGACATTCACACTTGGAGGCGACCGACAACAAAGGAGGGCAAATAGCGGCAAGTCAAGTTTGAATCCTGTTTCCTGGTGAATGGCACCTATGTTGTTATAATATTCTTTTGTATAACTTCATTATGGTTTTAGTTAATAACATGTAAATTAGATGATATGTTCAATAAAGTGAAATTCAGGAAAGTTTTATATAATGCTTAATAAATTTTGAGTTCCCAATGCTATTTTCTTATGGTTGTATTTTTAGCATTTAAAAAAAAAATTATAGGGTTGGTTCTTACACTTCTATTGAACAATGCCAAACCCTAGACCCTTGACAAGAATATCCTCCAAGCACAAGTCAAGCCCCTTTGTTCTCCTTCTTCCAGCAACTGATGATAGTCCTTGTTATGCTAGCTCTAGAAGAGATACTTCTCCTTGGTCCTTAGTGGACTCTTTCTCATATGAGTACGTTAACTCTTGCCCAACCGAGCTCTTTCTTGAGATATAGTTGCAGACTTGATATGACAGCAGTGAAGCCCTATTTCTTCGCATGCGTGAGAGGATTACTTATGTGATTGTCTTCTTCCTTCTTCGCTTTAGTGAGCTCCTTCTTCGCTTGAGTGAGAGGCCTTATAGGCCTAGGTATCTAGCCCAAACAATGAGATATGGATGACTGCAGTAGAGGGCTGCTATGACAGCAGAGAGACCCTCTATATCTTCGCATGTGTGGCTGTAGTAGGCCTTAGGACAGTCCTCTAAGGCTCAGTATATTTCCTTCTTCCTTCGCTGCAATAGAGGCTCCTTTCAATGCTTCTTTTCCACCTTTAACCTGTCTTCTTATCTTGCTGATTTCAGTGATGATTTCACTTGTCATTGGAGGAGTGGACAGCCTCTATATATAGAGGTCTTTCCCTCCTTTAAGCCGACTTGACATTTAAACTTCGAATTGCTTCCTTTAATGATGTCGTTGCATGAAGGAGACTTGTGACTTTGCTTGAAGGAATATCTTTGACTCTAATACATATATAGACATGGTGTAACATGCCTTCTTCGCTTGAGTGAGAGGCCTTATAGGCCTAGTTATCTAGCCCAAACAATGAGATATGGATGACTGCAGTAGAGGGCTGCTATGACAGCAGAGAGACCCTCTATATCTTCGCACGTGTGGCTGTAGTAGGCTTTAGGACAGTCCTCTAAGGCTCAGTATATTTCCTTCTTCCTTCGCTGCAATAGAGGCTCCTTTCGATGCTTCTTTTCCACCTTTAACTCATCTTCTTATCTTGCTGATTTCAGAGATGATTTCACTTGTCGTTGGAGGAGTGCACAGCCTCTATATATAGAGGTCTTTCCCTCCTTTAAGCCGACTTGAGGCCGACTTGACATTTAAACTTCGAATTGGTTCCTTTAATGATGTCGTTGCATGGAGGAGACTTGTGACTTTGCTTGGAGGAATATCTTTGACTCTAATACATATATATACATGGTGTAACATGCCCTTAACCGCCTTCAACATTTCTTTTGACTCTTTGACTTTCCTATAGCACTTAGACATGTGCTAGACCTATCCAATGAGCAAGAAACTCACTGATATAAATAACAAAACTAATATTTATTTTCTATTATAAATACAAAGATCAAAAATACATTTATGAAGACCGAACCTAGTTACACTTTCTTCAACACAATTGACAAAGATGGTGGCTCCTCTTCTTATACACTAACTGGAATGTCTCTCTTACTCGACATTCTTACTCTTAGCCACACTCTAAGAACATTATCAGGATCAACATTGGCACATTCCTGGTTGCTGACAGGGACGATGGCTCCACTTTTTAGTTGGGTGTGTTGCTCTTCCTTGGCATTCTATTCATGCCTCAATCACTTTTTATTCCTGGAGTGTTTCCTTCTGATGTATTACCTACTACAATATATTCAGGGTTTACCCTTTTGGGGTTTGTCCCCTTCCTTTACTATTGTCTACTCATTCTCTAATCTAGGTTTTAAATTTTGGTTTCTTGTTTTTGGAAGTGCTTAAGGCACTCCTTATTGCTGTAGTGAATCACTGTTCTTTCAAGTGTCATTGACCTATTTTGGTCATTCGTGGACATTAATATAGTTCTTTTCATTTCTAAGCAGCCAAATACAGGTTAGAACACTCCAACAACTATTTTAGAGATAAAAATGCAGAAGATTACTTTCTAAAAATGCAAATGCACTTTCTTACAAACCACATACAGGAAAGCTTCCCCTTGAATCAAGCCAGGACCATAAACAAGTAAAAAAAATCTTACAAGCCATTGTCAAATTCCAGCTATGATACATAGTTCTAGTTATCTTGAGCTGACACATGGCAAACTGGCTGTCTAAAATAGGTCATTCTCAATAGTTCCAGCAACTCCAATGTTAAGCTTGCAACATAGGGAAGTTGGAACAGTATTAGCTAAGTTGGAAGGTTGAAGGCAAACCTGGATATTGCACTTTTCTCAGATGGAGGAAGAGTCTCTTCTAACAAAATAAAGATGGCATTTGTCACTGTAGTCATGGTGTGTTGAACAATTTCCTAGTGGATGGAATGTCAGAGCACAATGCAAGCTCCAACTTAATGTTAATGTAATTTTATGTTAAGTAAACTTTATCTTATGTTAGTATGACGTGTGAATCAATGTGATTTTAAAGTGATATTAACGTGATGTGTACTATAAAATTATAAATAATGTGATATAACAATTATATAACTTGAGAGTGGTATGTATCAATGTTATCAGAACTGGAGTGGTGATCGAACTGGTAGACCCCTCGGACCGGGAACCGGTAAAAAAACCAGACCAAAAAATCAGTTGACCAAAAATACATAAAATATTCAAATTTCAAAGAAAACATGTATATTCACGTGCATCCATATAAATTCAAACCATCTATACACAAATATGAAAAAATTCTCATTTATATAGCAAGAGTGAATAATACCAAACTAGCACATAGTGCAATACATCTCTGAATCAAAATACATCAGGAAGCGGGCTCTAAATGGCCTCTGGAGTCCAAAAATAAGCATAGTACTAAATTACAATACTACTAGTAATAATTAGAATCATCATCCTCATCCTCGTCCTCATCTTCATCTTTAGAATTAGTAGGTTGAGAATCTATGGTGGGATTTCGACTTGATTCCCCTAGCCCTGAAGGTGGATGTGGGTCCAAGGCCATCTAAGAAAGATCTTCATTGTCAAATGCTAGTTCCTGGGTCTCCATAACCCACTTTGATGATGGATCAAAGTCATCCAAAGTTATGTTGCTTGATTCGGGTGTCTTGTTCAGCAATTAGTTTCGCCTCAACCTAAGGTTGTACAGAACATAAACCATGTCATTCAACTATTTTTGCTCCAAACGGTTCCTCTTCTTGATGTGTATATGCTCAAGAACACTCCAATTCCATTCACATCCTTAAGCACTGCATGTTTGGCTCAATATCCAAATTGCAAATCTTTGCAAATCAGGGCATTGTCTACCAAACTGTTGCCATCAATAGGCTGCAATAAGAGTTGAAGGAAAATATCCAAACACAAGTATGGAATGTACTATACGACGACCCAGTCAATGCTAATTTTTGACACCACATTCACTTAACATGAAATATTTGTATTCTGTTTCTTTTTAATATTGAGAAAAGGTCCATATATTATTGCCTAATCTATAAATCCACCATCTAAATAGAAAGGTACGTTTATGTGAAGTAAATGAGAGAGAGAAGCAACCAACAATAAAAAGCATAAAAACTTGTGATATAAGACCATACAATCCATGTTGTTCTTCATCCTAGGTTAATAACTTACATGCACAGTAGGTGAAGAGCTTTTGATCTCCAAGGGCATTTACCAGCTCCAAGCCAAGAGGACGAGTTTTCAACCACTCATGTTTTGCAGATACCCAGGCTGCTGCCAAGTCCTCATATAAGCTCACCTGCACATTTTCCACATATTGAAGGTGTTATAATCCACACATGTCAAATTGAGGTATGCAACAGTCAGCAACTTGTATATTTATTAGGCATGAAACTCTAGTTCATAATAAATCAAGAACAAATGAAGATATGTTAATATTGTTTCACGGCTGATACACCTGACTATTGTTATTGCTGACAGATGACCTGAGCGACATGTATTAAGGCACTGTTGGTACTTTCTGGCCACACAGGGGAAGGATATTTGACTGACATCCGAGATTATTATTTTCGGGTTTCATTTTCTGTTTTTCATTTTTTTTAGTTGCAGGTCTAAGGATTTGGTTAGAGCAGAGTTGGCAATCAGAGGTTTTGGTGCTATTTGTTCCACGTGCTATTATTTCCACTAAGATATAATACAATAATAACATTGTTATTTTTATTATTCATGTATTACTTTGTATTACTTTTGGGCTGCAGAGATTTGTGACTAGAGATGTTTCTATAAGTAGGAAGCACTTTTTGTTTTGTGTGTGTTGGTTGTGTATTTATCTATGCAGTACTGTCCAAGAGTTGCTTGAAAGGTGGGCCATCAACCCAGATGTTGCCACTGGAAGAACAGAATTGACCACAAGCCAGCAAGGTTCAAACTTGCTGTAATACTACTTGTTATCTACCTTGCAGTAGTTGAGGAGCCATAATTAAATTATAAAAAAAGGTCTGAAACCAAATAATTTGAGAGCATAAAATTATGTATTGAATGATATGATAAATGATGATACAATTGAACAATGAGATATCTTATACAGCATTGAAGAGACGACTAATGATGAAAGGCTAAATTAAGTAATAAAAATTAAGAAAGATAACATAGCTTGAGGGGAAAGAATTCTTTCCTTTATTATATAATATATATAAAGTCCAAACTTTATATAAAAGTTAAAAATTATCCCATCATAAAGCATCCCACTTAAATCTATAAAGTCCACCATCTTTTAGCACTAAACAAGTGTGTTAGAGATGTCCAAAAGATGTGCTAGAGAGGAAAAAACAGGGATAGAACAAGAAAACACCAAAGATATAATGCCTATAGGCTTAATCACTTGTATATAGAATTATATCCATAGGTTAAAGAATGATCACAAGATCACATGATCAAAGAAGGTGATATTACAAATAAGGTTTGAATTATGTATTTATAAACAACTTAAGTAGGGCATCTTCCCAAAATGGCTTATGGGTCCACATAAGTAGGGCGCACTCCTCAAGAAGGTTCTTGAGCATACAAATTACAGTTGACTAGGCTGGCCTTAAACATAACCTAGTATTACAATAAATGATGGTCTTAGCCATGATTAATGACACAATATGCCATGTTTGTGTTTGCACAGAATGTGGAGCTGAAACATCATGGGGTGTTTTCAAGTTCATTGGGGTTAGTTCTATCCACCAACCTTCCATATTTAGGAATTACTTCCCACATCCACTTAGTTTCAACTATAACTCCTTTACAAGAGCCAAATAATCCTCAATCCCATTGCAACTCGAAAGAGAGAGATTCAAGAGAGATCAACTCTTTCTCAAGTTGCATAACCTAGCTCATCCCCCTTGAGATGTTAGCTTTCATGACAACAACAACCACATTCTTCTTGCTATTGAGCAAGAACTTCTCATGAACATCTTTCAAATCAAGAACAATAGTGTCTGAGAACTGCTACAATGCTTTTCTCTTCATCAAAGTCTTTATATCTTGTGCATACATGCCATAGTTGTGCACATTGAGCATTGTTTCTTGCGAGAAATTGTTCGACATGCAGCAACATGTTGAGTGTCAAGTTCTAAGAATGCCATACATGGGTCATGGAACATCCACATTGTTCATCTACATACATGACCAAAGAAAGTAGTGAGGGGCAAGAATCTTGTGGGTTTCTTTTGGAGCCACCTATGGAGCTCCTCTTGATCACAAATTTTATGAGTAATTCTGATGAATTGTCCCATTATCATGACTATATCATCCCCATCTATTGTTAAATCAATGAAACTTGCAACAATACAAGAATTGGCATTACACTAGTCCTTCATTTGATTGTGATCCTACCTCAGATTTTTCTCAAAAGATGAACAAAGTTCCGGCATATCTCTTCTCAAGGTTTGATATTTCATTATTTTGGATTTTGACCAAGCATAAAGGTAAAATCTATGGTATGGTTGAAATTATCAAATAGTTATATTGGATTTATGATTTTACCTAGCGTGTCATTTTTCTATGTTAAAGGTAGGATGAATAAGCTCTCTAGCATGAGCATTAGATCATACTTGTGTGGTTTAAGTCATTGATGTGATTGCATTTATGCATTACATATAGGTTAGTTGTTTTGGTTTCCTTGTTTGTTTTCCTAGAATTGGTACTTGTATTTTGCATCATGGATGCAGGTCTTTGAGTGATGGGACATTTGGAGATTCTGACGTTCTCAAGCATTCTCGAGAAGAGCACTTGTCCAGGTCCTGTAGTTGGAGCCATGTTATCCTCTTTCAATAGAGGTACTCCAAAACTTTTTGGCCACACCATATAAGTCCAAACGATGGGCCTTATAGCCTTTGTGAAAGTGACTCTTGTTGAAATTTCTAAGTATTACCCGTTAGAAATTTTATCTGTATTCTTTGGTTTATTTTGCCTAATTGTTTAATTACTAACAAGTTATTTAACCATATAAACACTAAAATAAACACAATACAATCTCAACCATCTACAGATCAACAGCTGAAAGAAATAGACAAACACACAAGGGACACTGTTATTTTTGGACAATCCTCCCCAAAAAAACCCAACTTGGGAAAACCAGTGTAGTAGTTCTGAGGGTTTTATTATTAAGCAACTTTTCTTGAGTACACTGGGTGCCAAACTGGCTCACCCGATAGAGATAAATAATCTAGCAATAATACCTCTATTCGGAAGCATGTATTCTGAAAGTCTACCCCACGAAACCCTCTCCAGCACAATCTGAAGCACTGCATCAGCCCTCTAAGGCTCTGCGCAGCCTCTTTGGCTCTCTGCATCACTCCTGCAGCCTCTGCATGGATGACGTAGGTCCTTCTGGCCTCTGCATCTGCCTCTCTGCCTCTATGTTGGTCTTCTGGTACTATCTATGCCTTTGCGCTGGTCTTCCAGTACTATCTTTGCCTCTACACTGGTCTTCTGGTACTATCTTTGCCTCTCTACCTCATACTCACTGCCCCTCGCTGCAACTCTTATCACTGATTCGATTTCTCTTAGCAAACCCCGCTCTAGAAAATCGAATGGTTGATCACTCTAGTGTATCTCCAACTGACCCTCAAGCCTCCTCTTATACTTTTTCTATTGAGTCTTCAATGGTCGAGATTACATCTCTAATCAACGACTAAGATTAGATTTGGCTTGATCCATGTCATTTAGAACCTTCTAACCCTGTTTTATATTAATACACATTAATATTTTTATTTTCCTAAGTTTAGACTTCGAAACCCATTATAAATATTAATTATTTTAATATCTCCTTCACCGGTTAGAATTTCCCCAAACCTTCTCTGGGACTTGGAGATCTCATGTGCTTTAGCCTCTCCACCGATTTGCATGGCTAGAGCACATCTAATGCTACCCCAAATCAACAACTCTTAGATCCCTGTTGTCGCACAGATTGTCACAACAACGCTCAGACCGGGGGCTGTCACTCTGATCCCCGATCTCTCCGTTTGAGCCTGTCTCCCACAGCTAAGGGGGGTAGACCCTGAAAAGGAAAAGGATGACCAACTGCGAACCAGTTGGTTTGGGAGACACGAAAGATGAAAAGCACTAAGTAGATCTGTTTAATTTAATGGACCAGTGCCTTATGGGTTTGGTGTCAAAATGATCACTTAACAGATGTTGCGGGAATGTAAACTGTGCACAGCAATCATTTAACATCAAATAACTTCGGAAAATGCAAGATATCAGTAAATTCACAATTGCTTTTAACAATGATCTGGCAAATTAAAAGCAAATGAACTCTGAAAGATATGACCATGTAAATTAGCGCATCTACCAGATATTATATTTAAGCATGCCAAATCTCATCAAGGTAAACGTTCATCCCACATTAAAACTTTTATCTCAACAATGCAAAATAGGACTTGATAAAATTTCCAGGCTGAGACTTTAATAGGCAAAATATTTCCGCGATGCTAATTTTTGTGCTTTTCTGACAAACATAAAAAATTTAAAGCTAAAAAATCAAATCTAAAGAAATATATATTTTTATGATTTTTTTATTTTTTATATTTTATTTTTATTTTCTTTTTAAAACAAAATAAACCCTAAAAAAAATCTATTTTAATCTATACTAAAACTAAATTAAATAAAATAAAATCTAAAACCTAAAAAAAAAACCCTAAGCACCCTTTTGTGACTTTTTTAATTTTTAAAATCAAAATAAAATAAAATACTGCTAAATGCTAACATATATTAAAACTAAACTAAAATAAAACTAAACAAATGAAAATTAGAATAACTAGTCCTAAACGTATTAGAAAATGTAACGCATATGCATACCAGTTAACGCTAGAACCATTTCAACGTGACCAAATAAATTGATTTCAAACTTAAACTATGCCCACGCTTAAAAAAAAATCGACGCATATACTGATGCGTAATTATTCCAAACGAAAACGGATTTAAAAAACTGAACCAGGCCTACGCTAACCAAAATCGAATGCAAGCTGCTCCAAACGAAAACAGGAAAACTACGCACACAACTTGCAGGTTTACGCGGAGAGGGTCGGGGGTTCGACTGCGGATAAAAACGCATACACGGGCTGAACGATGGCGGTGAACAGGGCTATGCGGACGGGTTTGATGCTTGACTGCGGGCAGAGGAAAATGGACACGGAAATGACTGGAACGGACAGGGTTTTTTCGGACGCAAGATCACACGCTTATCTATTGATTAATGTTTGCAGGCTCACGCTAGTGATTACTGTTTGCAGGTTCACGCTGAAAAGAAGACGATTGTTTATCATGCAAACAGAAACGATGCTCAGAATAAACCCTACACAAATATGAAAGCTGATACGCACTGATACGGGACCAAGTTTTAGTTAAACAAAACGATTTCAGGGATAAATAAACCCTACGCTGATGATAAACCCGCATTCAAACTTAAACTATGCCCACGCAAAGAAACAAAAATACACACTTACCTAGTCCGTATGGAGTACTGAAACTTGCCTCAAACAGATTTCGTGTTCGCAGGGTCTTACTCACGCGGGATCTGATGATGGAGGTCAGCAGCAGATGGAACGGATGATAGATGCAGCACGCACGATCGCATCAATGCCCACGCTAAACAGCAGAACCAACAGCGGCGTAAATGATATATTTTGATCAGAAACTCAGACAATCTTGGCCTGTAGACAGAAAACCAAATTCTGGACAGTATATATGCGAAGATGAAACCCTTGAAAACCCAAAAAAAAATTCGAAATTTACAGCTCTATAAAGCCAGATATATCAGTGATGATTTAAAAAATTTTAAGAAAAACTTCAGATAGCTAATGAAATGCTTTAGGAAAATCTCTCATGCGATTCAGAAAAAAGACTAAATGATTAACCCAGGGTCAAAATCAGCTGGGCTCTACAAAAAAATGCTTATGGGAGTTGGCTGGTTCAGCCTAGAACTTCCCCTAATGCCCACTGATCTTCAAGGGTTTCCTGCACAGCTCATTTCACCCGTCAAATAAGAGAGAAAAAGCAGTACTAGATCTCAAACACAATGGAGATACCTGCCATTACATCAGAAACCCTAATACTACCTAAACCCTAGCATGTGAACAAGATACCTATGCTCAACAATACTCTTCATTAAGCTGTCATTAACGGCTGAAAATTAAAATATGCAGAAATAAAATTTGC
>APFE031604753.1:0-23581 GCA_000404065.3 Pinus taeda | reverse complement strand
GTGAGACGAAAAACCTTCCGGAATGAAGATTATCACTAAAAAATTAGGTCCACCTAGGCAATTTACATACATGACTCAACTCTGCTAAGATTATTTACATCAAAATGCAGACTGGGTTTACAACTTTAATAAGATCAGGGGAATGACGATGACTGTTGAATGGCACGAACATCTCGATCAAGCGCTGCCCCTTTTTGCGAAAAAAGGGGGTGTACTGCTATGGGTAGTTGACACGCAGCGGTCAACAATCCCCATTAGTGTCGACAGCCATGGCTACTCCCAATCTCGTTCATTTCATGATATGTTTGCCTTTGTGGCATTGCTAACTTCCCCCTAGTCAGTGGTAATTCCCTGCCTTGATGGGTATTCTTACACCCTGGAATCGTGTGTGGGCATCATAGAGTAGGCATTACTAGGACTCATGGTTTAAGGGAGCACTTATGTCAATAAAGCCTTGTAAGGGTGATCACCATATCTACTTTTCCCTAACATTATCAATTCTGATCCTGTTGCACTCCCCTACCCCACATGTGCCATGTGTCTTTATTTATTTTGCACTCCTCTTTGGTCTTGACTATGCATCTTAATAGTCTCACAGTTCCCAATGCATTTGCATATCTCGAGGCATCATGTTACGCTTTTTAAGTCAAAGAGGGTGTCCATTTGATTCTCTATGCCAAGATGAAACAATTGTCTTTCGAAGTAGTCACAACGCCCTCACAGATCTCTAGTTACAACAATGGACCCACTTTTGGTGCAAGAGGGCTTTCCATGTGCCCTTGCAAGCAACATTATTTGAACGCAAATGATGAAGTGCACAAAGAAGAAAGGTCACGCAATTGTCATCTCCGAGCCAAATTAGCTCAATGCTCAAGCAAAGGGACATCAAATCAAGCCTTTCAAGCATTTTTACCACACGTGGGGCATGACATAATCCTCTTTGAGGCTATTGGATGGATTAAAGAGGAAAGATAAAGGCTAATATTGGAATGTTGATGCCTATTTTTGTGCAAATTGGAGCCCCCAAGGGCTAATCACCCAAGTGTCAACTAAAAATTACTCAAAGAAAAAGTCAAATGGCTCCAAATCAGCCTAGCCATTAGAATTTCAAGGGAAGAAAGGGAGGTCAAGCCCTCCAAGCAAGTAAAAGAAGCATCTCCAAGCAAAACATTGAAGGAAGAAATGAAGAAGCAAGCCCCAAGTGCTAAAATAAGCAAAGTAAAATCAATTCAAAGGTAAAAAACAAGTGTTTTATCTCAAGTAAGGCAGTCGTTGGGAAGATTGAGGACCAAGGAAGGAGGTCGAGCCCTCCTTAAGCAAGATTAAGTCTTTTTCAAGCAAATTTAAGGAGACTTATGCAAGAAGGAGAGTCCCCGAGGGCTATTTCAAATATTTCTAAGCCTAATCAAGAGAATATCCAAATGAATGTTGCATCTTCAAGGCAAATTTATTTCTTCTATGTTTGATGTCACTTTATTTATGAGGGTTTTATGACCAATTTTTGAGCTTGAAAAGTCATTCCCATGATGCTTGGAAGTGCCTTGACTTAGAGTATAGGCACGGGCCTTCATTTAAGGCATATTTTTAAGGATAATAAGCATTATTTGAGCCTTTGTTGGAGCCATTTTTGAGAAGTTGTCCACCTTTCTCCTAGCCGTTAGAGGATCAATCCAAGGTTAAATCAAGTCATTGGGGCACCAAATAAGGAGAAAAATTCAAGTAATATTGCCATGCAATCACAAGTGGAACATTTTGGCATCTAGAGTCAAAACGGTCCCTCTTGGCCACATCGATGTACCATTTTGCCTCTATTAGGGTTTTACTCGATGTAATTTTGAAAATTAAATTATTCTTGACTTAGCCTCCAAGCATTTTGTGGCTGGCAAGTTCTATTTTTTGGGAGACCAAGAATATGTTTAAAATTGTAACCATGGTTGGCATTTCCATCAATGAAAATAGAAGAAAGAAAAATAAAATTAAAATTGAATTTATTGCACCCACAAGTGTCAAGTGGACTCCCTTCTTTGATCAAGTCGACTAGGCCCCTTTAAGGCACCTATTTGACCCCCTCTTGATGACTATATATAGGAGACACTTGCTCCTCATTTGGACTCTCGATTTTGCTCAATAGATCTTTGTTCTAGCAAAGGAAGAAGAGGGCTTGGAGGCCGAATTTTTGAGGAACTCTTGGCACTTGTGGGAGGACACGTTACTAGTCAAATCTTGCTTGATACTCTAGTTTTGATTGATGTACTTGATATTCTCTCTTTAGGAAAATCTTTTAGAGTTTTCTCCATGGGGGTTTTTCCCTGGCCTCGGGCCTAATTTCTGGTATCTCTTGTCTTTTGTTTCTACTGTGATTTACTACTGCTCTTTCATGCTTAATGAATGATTTTTCTTATGTATAACTGCTTGATGATATAAAATGTTACATGAAATCTAATGCTAATAATGATTATTTCAAGTTGTTATCTGTATAAGAAAATGTTCTAGCGTTACCTTAGTAAAATCAACATGGTATTAGAGTCGGGGGGGGCAATGAAGAGTAGTCATGAAGACACCTCTTTTCTCCTATTGTGAGAAGTGTTTTTTTGGCCTCCTACCCCTCTGTAATGCAAAGTTATGGGCTTTGTTCCAATGCATCCTGGACTGCACTCCATGCGAAGGTCATCAAGGAAACTTTAAGGCATCACCAACAAGATATATCTCTAATCTGGTTCAAGCTTGGAAGGCCGAAGCAAGGTTACTTGGAAGTGGGAGCGGGAGCGGGAAGCGACATTTTCAAAAGCTCCCTGTTTGGAGCGAATTGGGAGCAAATTTTTATATAATATATATTTTTATATATTTTGATGCATATATGTCAACAAAAGCATGTAGAATGATGAATTAGATATAAAAAGCATAAAAACATGGATTACACCATATAACATCAATCATCTAGAAGTTATAATCTTCATCAACCACATCCACTAGTTACAAGTTCCCATTTATATAGGATGTAAGGGTGCATATAACCAAAATAGCATCGAGTGTAATCCATCTCTAAACTAAAAATACATCAACAAATAAGCTCTAGATGGCCTCTAGCATCCAAAAAAATCATGCTACAACAAATAGCTACATATCATAAAAATCATTGCCTACCTTGGGATCTTTGTCATTAATATCACCCTCTAAGCAATTAACATAAGATAGAAAAAATGTAGCATGTCAAGTCAAGATTTTGGTGATGGGTACATTTTTAGTAGGGTCATGATAGAGGAGTTCGACAACCAGTGGCACTAACATGAAGGTACATAGAGGGCTTGGTGCTCTTGATTAAATACGAGTCCCATACCCTAGTACATGACAAAATCCAATGGAAACATTGCAATCCCCCCACTCTTCAAATCTTAAAAAACTAATAAGTCTATTGGATTTTGAGTGAGATCTAAAATTCTACTTTCTCCATATGAAATCCAATGAGGTTGGAACCACTCTCAAACATCCTGAGTCATTTCATGGTAATGTTAAAAATTTAAGTAAAAGGATGAAAATGAATTTAACATTACCATGAATTGCATATCAATACTAGGGCCATAAGCTTGAATATTAGGCTGCCCTACTCAAAAAATCTTATTTCTTTGAAAAAATTTGTGTTTGGAACACCTTTGTGACAAAAAAATTGTGAAAAAAACCAGGGAGCGAATTTATTTTTGCGGGAGCGCAACGGGAACAAATTTCACTCGCTTTCCTTGATGACTTGTTGTACTGGAAGGCTACGGGACGCATTGGATCTTATGTAGGATTGCAGCTGGTCTCCATCTTGGGTTTGGTCTCCTAATACGGGGTCCTAACCCTCCAGAGGGCTACATTGGCACATGTAGGGTGTGTGTTGAGAGCCATGGACCTCCACAGCAGTAGACAACACTCCATCGATCCCTAGATATGTTCAGAGATTACAGGCATCTTCGACTTACTTGGAGACCCATGAGGTCACTTGTGTGCCCTCAAAGCCATTGGGAGCACCACAGGTTTATTATGTGGAGAACAAGGGGCCAACCCCTTGTCTATTACTTTTGGAAGTCCAACTCATCTTTTTGTCGCTCATGGACTTCATCAAGCCTCTTAGAGAGCCCAGGACATGCATTATTGATTATTCGACCTCTTGGGAGGCTTATTATTTTATATGTGAGCTAGTTTGGTGGGCTTGTCACCAATAGATAGTTATTTGCACATTATTCTAGTTGATGGGCTAATGTAGACTCAAATTAGGTAATTCGAATTCCTGATGAATGTATAAATAGGAAAGACAAGAATTCATTTGTATCATCACTTTGGACTGGACCATTCTTCTCCCTTGAGAATTTCGCACTTCTTTCTTGGAGGATGAATTGCACGAATGAATTTTTGATGTTTGGATTGGATTTTCTTATCTTGGAGCTTCTTTATTGTCAAATTGTTGATGGTTGGATATGTTCTCTTATATGTAAGTACACACATTTAATGTTATTCTTGTTTTACTTTGTCATATGCATTAGAATGGGATTTTCGCTATACTAGGGCTAATTGTTGCATTGCATAATTGCAAAATTGTGGAATTATTGTTTCTACATAGCATCTCTCAATGTATGGGACATGCATGTTGAATGAAATCTCCTAGGGATAATTCTACCATTGAATTTATCTTGATAAGCCATCTCTTTTTGCAGAGCGAAGTATAAAGCTTTGAGGTCACTTCTTCTTGCCCTAAAGGCCAAGCGAAGTAGTCCTTGAGGCCTCCTTGACTGAGAAACAAAGTCCTTTCTCATCATTCTCCTAGACTCCATTCTCCCCAAGGGATTAGGCACTGATCTACCAATAGGTGGTCACTCAAAGAACCATGTTTCTTCACCTTTCCCCTTTTGTTCTAGGTCTAGCCAAGTTGGGTCACCTAGGGCATCACTTTCCCAACAAAGTAGCCATAGAAAAGATCGATCTCCTAGCCTCTATCGATAGATAGCAATGGAGATAAAGATTTGAATGAACTATGGCACAGGAGGATGGGACACTTACACCATGGGGCTCTGAAAATTCTCAGGAAACTGTATTAGGATTTCCAGAACTAAGTACCGAACGAGATGATGTATGCAAAGGATGCGCTATGGGCAAGTATGCCAAAGCAGCGTTTTCCAAAAGTAACAATAGAGCTAAGAGTGTTCTAGGATTGATACACTCAGATATCTGTGGACGGATGTCCACAAAAGCTCTTAGTGGTGCTGAATACTTCGTCACCTTCAACAATGACCATTCCAGGAAGACTTGGATCTACTTTCTGAAAACCGAGGATGAGGTTTTTGGTCGATTCAAAGAGTTCAAGGCTCTAGTGGAGAATCTAACAGGGAAAAAGATAAAAGTGTTGCGGTCAGAAAATGGTGGAGAGTATGTTGACAATGACTTCACCGATTTTTGTGCTAAGGAAGGCATCAGAAGAGAGTGGACAGCTCCCTACAATCCAGAGCAAAATGAAGTAGCAGAAAGAAAAAACAAGACTATTGTGGAAGCAGATAGGACAATGCTATATGATCAGGATATGCCCAAATTCCTGTGGGCAGAAGCATGCAGTACGACAATTTATGTCCAAAACAAGGCTCCACACAGGGCATTGGGCAAAATCACTTCGAAAAGGGTCTTCACTGAGAAGACAACTGAAGTCAGTCATTTCAGGATATTGGGGAGTTTAGCGTATTGTCGTATACCGGAAGACAAGAGAGAGAAATTAGATCAAACTGCTGAGAAAGGATATCTTGTGGGATATAGCGAGAATGCTAAGGTATATAGAGTCTATCTTCCAAGGAGTAGGAATGTAGTAGTTTGGCGAGATGTAAAGTTCATGGAGGACAGAGCTTTCAGGAAATCCCGAGAAATGCCTTCTAAGGAGCAGTCAAAAGACGATCCGTTGGTCCAACCACTTCGTCCAGCAGAAACTAGTACCAAAAATTCTCCTAGAGGCAAAGTTTCAGAACAGGAGGGATCTCAGGAAGAGGAAGAGTTGATAGATGTACCCACTACCAGTGGAAGAACGAGCTGGGAACTCCAACAGATTCTATGGGATGCAGAGGACGTCATTGGTCCACCAAGGAATGATAAAAGGGAATGAAGATAGCCAGACAGATACCAAGCCCTAGTAGCTTAGGTTGGGGAACCTTCTAGTTTTCAGGAGGTTGTTCAGCATCAAGTATGGGTAGATGCGATGGTGGAGGAATACAGTTTTATAATGGTCAATGATGTCTGGGAAGTGGTACCTAGGCCTCAGGACAGGTTAGTGGTAGGTTTGAGATGGATCTACAAAGTCAAATATGTTGCAAACGGCAGTGTGGAGAAATACAAAGGCAGGTTTGTGGCTAAGGGGTATGCTCAGAAGGAAGGAATAGATTACGAAGAAACCTTTGCCTCAGTAGCCAAGTATACTTCCTATTAGAACCGTGATATCTCTTGCAGCACAGATCGGGTGGGAGATTCACCAAATGGATGGCAAGACGACATTCTTGAATGAGGTAATAGAAGAGGAAGTATACATTGAACAGCTAGAGAGTTTTGAGACACATGAGAAGAAGTCTCATGTATGTAGATTAAAGAAAGCCTTGTATGGGCTTAAACAAGCACCTAGAGCATGGTACGGTCGAATTAATGGCTACCTGCAAAAAATGGGGTTTGTCAAGAGTGACGCAGATTCTAATCTCTACTATCTTGTCGTAGAGAATGAGCCTCTAATCCTAGTGTTATATGTGGATGATCTTTTCCTGACAGGATCATCCACGATCATCAAAGACTGCAAGAAGAACCTTGCCACAGAATTCGACATGAAGGATATGAGGCAGATGCATTATTTCCTGGGGTTGGAAGTTTCGCAGCAGAAGGGTGAGATCTTCCTTGGACAAGGGAGATATGCTACAGAGATCTTGAAGAGATTCAGGATGCAGGACTGTAGACCTATGGCTACTCCAATGATCACCAACTGGAAGAAGATTGATGCATCAGAAGATAAAGACGTTGATCCCACCTTGTACAAGCAGCTTATAGGGTCCCTGATGTATCTGGTCAATACCAGGCCATACATTTGTTACGCTGTCAACACCCTCAGTCAATTCATGGTGGAACCCAAGAGGGCGCACTAGGCAGCAGCCAAACATGTTCTCAGGTATATAAAAGGAACAGTCGAGCATGGACTATTGTACACCCACGGGAATGACATCAGGCTGAATGGGTTCACTGACGCAGATTGGGTTGGAAGTTCAGTAAATCGGAAAAGTACAACTGGAACCGTTTCAACATTAGATCAGGAATGACCTCCTAGTGTAGTAGGAAACAGAAATCCGTGGCTTTAAGTTCAACTGAAGCAAAATATATGGCAGCTAGCACAGCTTCGTGTGAAGCCATATGGCTTAGGAAATTACTTGTGAATCTATTCAAGGGAATGATGGAAGCGACCAGGATTTTGTGTGATAATCAGAGTTGAATCAAACTCTCTGAGAATCCAATATTTCATGATCGGTCGAAGCACATTGATATCAGGTGTCAATTTGTCAGAGACTGTGTCCAACGAGGGGTAGTACAGTTGAGGTACACAACAACAGGAGCACAAATGGCAGATATCCTCACCAAGGCTCTAGGAAGAACAAAGTTTGTTTATTTCAGGGAGAAGATGGGGATGGTGAAGAATCCATTTCAGTAGTAGAAATGGATAAGTGTCAAGAGCTGTAGTGCAGCAATTAGCAGTGGTAGTGCTATGGGCAGCATGATGCAGCATGTTGAGAGGGAGCTGTAGTATAAATGTAGCAGTGGTGGTGGCAATGTCATGAGCAAAAGTACAAGAAGCAGCAGTGCAGTGGATGTAGGGCAGCAGGCCAAGCATCAGCGCAGAGGACCAATGCGGAAGATCAAGGTGATGCTTCTATGGTGAAGCATTGCTAGAGCACATTCCTTGCTAAGAGGGAGTGTTGATTTTTGGTAGCATCGAATGTGCTCTAGCCTTGAAATTTGGTGGAGAGGCTAAGGCACATGAAATCTCCAAGACCCAGAAATCGTTTGGAGCAATTCCACTCGGATGAGAAATTATTAAAATAATTAATATTTTTAATGGGTTCCTAAGTCTAAACTTAAAAAAATAAAAATATTAATGGGTATTAATAAAGATAAGGGTGAGAAGCTTCTAAGAGATAAGGATCAAGTGTATTTTAATCTTAGTCGTTGATTAGAGACTTAATCTCGCCCGTTGATTCATCAACAGGAAAAGTATAAGAGAAGACATGAGGATCATTTGGAGGCACACCGACAGATACTCAGTATCTCAAGGAAAATCGATTCTCAAGAGAAGGAGATCGATTTCAAAGGGAGAGTTGCAGGATGGAGAAAGAGGAGGGTATGAGCAGCAGTCAGTGACTAAGGAGGAGGTGACGCAACGACATTGAGAGACAGCGCAGAGGGAGACGTAGCCCTCACGCAGGCTAACGCAGAGGGACACAGAGCCACTCAGAGTGACACAGAGGTGACGCAGAAGTGGGAGAAGGGTCTCCAAAGTGTCAGAAATTTTCCAGGGGAAAGTTTCAGGTGTTTTCTCTCAATTTCTCTGTAAAATCATTTCTTGTAAAAGCGATTGTTGCTGAAGATCAATAAAACCCTCATCCGTTGCACCGATTTTCCCACATTGGGTTTTTTTGGGGACAATTGTCCAAAAACAATTGTGTTGATGTGATTGGTTCTTGTGCATGTATTTTTTCTCTGTGTAATTATGTGATAACTGCAGTAGAATTTATTTTAATATTTGTTGCAGGGATTTCGTAAATAACTTATTGTGAAGAATAAGTAGTTGAAATAAATCAGTTGCTGCAGTAGAATTTCAGGATGGAAATTTTCACAACTGTCTCAATAGAGATTTAGGCACTCTAAGGGTCCGGAGGCACAAAACGAACACACGTATTTAAGAGTTTGGACTCTGATAAAGAACCCACAACATGGCCAACAGGTCAAGATCTGGTATTGGTTCTAACTTAAGGTTGATCCAAACTTGTAAGGGTGGCAAAATGTTCATGAAAGGAAAGGAAAAAAAAAAAAACCTAAGTGATTTTTCCCACTCTTAGTTTTTGTGTGTTCTTGTTTATTATTTTCTCTGTCAGTTGTTTCTTCTCTACAGCTCAATGTTGTGAGGAGTATTTGTCGAATGCATTACACATATACCAAATGTAATTTTGCTCTTTCTTATTGATGAATAAAATTACAGGTGCTTTTCTCTCCAAAATAATAAGATATATATATATATATATAATGCAGATAATTAATATAATACAGTTATAATAATATTAATATATAAATTAAGACTTAAAAAAAGTTAAATAAAATAGAGAAAACAAATAGAAAAAACACCATCGATCACTAGGACAATGACGATGAGTGAGTTTAGTAAGAAGTTGGCCAGATGGATGAATGACATGATGCAGCCCAAACGGAATTAAGGGAGAAGCATGTGCAGTTAGAAACATAGATAAATCAAAATTGTAATGTCATGCAATAGGATCAAGCAGAGCTAAAGAGCTTGATCAATCACACCAAATTAAAAGATAAATTCATTATATTAGAAAATTCTATAGCCAAGTCGCAAAAGATTGCCATTACACAACAAAATTATTCAAATGCCTCAAAAAATTTTAAACCTAAAATTGTGTCTTTCCCTTGGAACCCTTTAAGTCACCCAACACCTCAAACTTTAGAATACCTATTAGGTGACCTATATACATACCGAGACTCCTCCCATTGGTGAAAATCCATAAAGAGCAGGGGATTTGGCTATGGTGACAGTGGACCATCACCACATTGTTGTCTCTTGGTCTAGTATTAGCCTTGTAGGGTACCCCTCTCCAAGGCCTGCTAGATTTTGCAGCAACAAGCCCTTCAACGCTTCTCTTTCTCCGTATAATCAACAAATGCAACCTTCAAGTATTCTCCAAGGTGGGAAAATGGGCTTTCATATGATCATTCGACCCCAAAGAATCAAACCAGATTCCAATGGTGCATCTCATCTCGCAAACAGAACTCCAATTTTCCCGACTATAGGGTCGGCTCTACTCCTTATACTTCAGGTCAGTCCTACAAGTTTTAATTAGGGTGCCACACAGATCAATACTAAAAACAACTTTGAGTTTGGCCTTGCTCCTAAAGTCTTTCTTAGGTCAGGTTCAAGCTTTTTTTTTCAGGTTGGCCTCCTTTATTTGTCATTGACAAATCAGCTTCCAAGTAAACATAGGTTGACCCAGCAATTATTTCATATATATATATAGACACACACACACACACATATATAAGAACATTTCTTAGAATAAACCACTAATCTCCTTTCCATCCAAGTGCATGGACAGGCTGGTTAGAGCCTTACAGGGGTAACTGTTGGGTAAGTCTGAGACGTTTCTGAGATTAAAACCCATTCATTTGCTCAAAGTGAAGTGGCCACGCCATGGTGTTGATATCTGTTTTAGATTCTCCGCTGAACACAAAATGGGAACTGGAATAGTGCTACAGCAGTCTCCTTGCTTGCATACATTCTCCTGTGGAGTATTTCCATTGTTTTTAATTAGACCTGAAGTTCATCCAAGCCAGAAAGCAGAAATCATTGCCACAGTGATAAGAACTGGAAGAGCAGTTGATTCCAAACCCAAGCTAACTCCTGCAATAATATTTGTCCCATGTCTTATAGGGCTTGACAGTGTCAATGTCTGTACAGGCTCATACTTGTAATCTCTTAGCAGCACTACTTTCAGAAATGTCTGCACCACAGGCTACACAATCACCAATATTGTCTCCAAGCAAATCAGCAATGATAGTTGGGTTACCTGAATCATCTTCAGGAATACCTTGCTCCACTTTCCCAACCAGGTCAGCAACTACGTCTGCAGTTTCATCCATGACAACAAGAGACACAAGGCTTGTCATCACATGCATATGTGAACTTGTTGCTGTTTGAGGGCAGTCTTTGGACAGTGCTAATACTAAAATTTACTGTACATCAAGGATCACTGTGCCATAACTTTGAATTTTGTCATTATATTTAGTGTTCAGTCCAGATGAAGTTGGAGAACCACTACCCCAGAATCAAACCATGCAAGTGTCTTCAAGATTTAATTCTTGATCTTGTCAAAATGTAAATTCTGGAATCAATAGAACTGGCAATGTACTGCAAAATATGTCCAATGTATTACCAAATTATGGCCTAGCATCCAATCAGAAAGACACCACAGGGATGCTCATGTTTACTCATTCCCTTCAACATGGCCTTCATCAGTATCAGTATCATTGTTTCTTTGCTTTGTCTTGGCCTCAGCTTGTCTTCAGTTTGTCCAGATCAAGAACACATCTCTTCTTGATCACCAACTAGTGGATGTCCTTACTTCTCTGAGTTCAAAATCAGATCAATATCTTTAAGCAGCAGAAAAAAAGAACTGTGTTGCCCTTCATGCAAGCTATGGGATCACAGGGTACATTGTACATCTTTTTGGAAAGTTTAATGGAAGATTGGAGGTATCATTCTATCATATGTCAGGCTTAATTTTTGCATGCTTTTAATGTCGTTGGATAATTATAAGAACATCTTGCAGAGAATATGTTATGAAGGCCTTGTAATGGAGCATCCCCCATTTAGTTAGGAGTAAGCTGAGGAGGTTCTCCCTCTTATTTCCTTTTTCTGATATATTTCTGCAATTATTAGATCTTTGCCCATCAAGCTAGTTGTTATAATTGATATATCACTCTATGGTAGCACCATCATAAACTTGTTCAAGAGTGGCACCAACAGGTCTCTCCAAGACTCATTTCTGTAGTTATGTCCAGAACTATTAAGGCTGATTGTGGCATGATATTTGCAAACCCTTTCCTCCTTAATTATTCACAGAACAGCCCTCTTAGATCCACACTTTGTTAGACTCCGTTTTGCCCAAGATTTGGTAGCACTAGTCTTGGGGTTTCCATCATGCTTTTGTCCTCATGACACTCATTTTTTACCTATTACAACCTCATGTTTTGTCAGGGCTTACTCTTCAATCATCACCTACAGTCTCGACTCTCAACTCCATAGCCTTAGCAATCCTATCTTAAGGGAAGCTCCCCTTGAGTTAGAGAAGAGCCAACCAGAAGAGAGGGAAAAGCTAATCAAGTAACAGTGGGTAGCTTTCTTGAGCTGAACAAAGCCTTGGTCAATTATGATTCTACAATTGACATCATAGTGGCCTCAGGAATATCAATTTCAGCTGCAACCATTATGATGAAGGCATGCTGCCATGAACAAAACATTTGAGAAGAAATTTTAACATTGGATGTTGTCTTGAATACAAGTAGTGCTGCATACCTCAAGCATGGTTGCAATAATAATCTGAAGTTTTGGTGAAGGCATATTTTCTCACATTTCCCATTCTTTGCTATCAAAAGAAATAATACAAATAAGGCAAAGATGCAAATTTAGAAATGGCCATCCCTTGCTCACTCAAAACTTCAATCTACTTATAGGAGATAATAGAAGCCCTACCTTCATACCAATTAATGGAATAAAATGCAACGCATTGCTACACCAAATTACAAGCCTGATACTCCTATTCCATATAAATTGTTGATAAGATAACATTTAACAATCATATTACACTATTATTAGTTGTCATATCAAAGGACAAGTAAAATAAAATCCATTTTTACTATTTGTTGATCTCTTTGGATATGATACACCAAGTTTCCAATATGGGGGGTCATGTGCCCAATATGCATGGACAACACCCCACAAATTTTAGGGTACGCAAAGGTATAGCAACATTGCCCTACCCCAAATATATAAAAATATATTAAATTACTAATCACTAAACTTTCAAGTTTTACAGTAAACATTCTCCATTGAACAATGAAAACCATGAAAACAATAACGTGATAACATCATAATTCAAGGGAACAATTAAAAAACCAACTGCAAGCATGAGTTTTTAGCACCAAATGAATGCCCAACATTGATGCAGCCCCCAACAGTAACAAAACAAAAAAAGGAATAACAAATGGTGGAAATATATTGATTTATGCTTTAAATAAGTTTTTAATAGAAGGTAGAGGGTACATGGACCAACTAGGAAAGGACACAAGGGATTAAGTGTTTTTCCTTTTTTAATTTTGTTACATTTTTGGCAAAAGGAGGCTCACATATAGGGGGCATGTGGGCGTCCCTTGTCCCATAGTGTATGTCCAAAAGTCCAAGATGGGAAGAATCGGGGCAAGGACATAGTCCCTTGAGTCCCTTCCATACATTGTTGAATTGGGTATGGCTTAGTCGTATCTGGGACATATCCCACATCCCTAGTACAATGTGCCCATCCAGGACGGGTACCCAAGGTGTGGGTATGCGTACTTGCATAACATTATTTGGACACCTACAAGCAAGAACTTGGAGGAAAGATAGACACTGCATTATAATGCAACAAAAGAAACGAGTATTGATATTAGACATGATACTATAGCCACTGCATCAATGTTTAAAAATGAATGACCAAGAGTATAAGAAACAACTTGCCTCTTCTTTTCTCTTCAAAAGTTCTGAAATGAGCCTTGGTGATGTACTAGAAAGTTTAATAATATCTTGCCATGCTTTGCCCCTTATTGCAAAAATGCCTGTATCAAGCAATGCTCTACCATCAAAACCTATTGCTCCATTGTTCTCAAGATCCTTCAAACTAGGTTTTTGTAAAAGCATTTCAACTATATCCAACTTTTTGTGACTGCCACAAAGATTTGTTTTAGTGGATGATATTACAATCACGCCATGGTTTGTAGCAATATCAAGAGTGGTAGGGACTGTGACAACACATGCTCCATCATCTGGAAAGGACATGATTGATGAATCAAAGCAAGGGAGAACATCACCAGTCATGATGAAAAGGCCACCTGCAAAAACAATCTTTCAATGTCAAAATTGACTTCATGGAGTTCTAAGGCTGATTTTCATGGGGAAGGTTGAAAATAATGCCTTGAACAGAACAAGAATGGAAACCAGAAAATGACAGAAACCTTTGCACTTAAATTAACATCAACATGACTAAATGCAAAATATACATCATATTCAAAAAGAAAAACATTAATAACGTTAACTTAATTGAACAACTGAACTTAATATCTGTTGTAATACCTTGCCCTTTCACACCTAAATAACAAACAAGGAGAAGAAAATTTAGTTATGGTGCTTAGCATGCAATAGGTACCTACTTAATTAGAAATGTGATTCCTATGTCATAAGTTTTTCCCATAATGGAAAGGACCACATCTCTAAGGAAAACTATATAGCCAACTTGTAGAACTACTAGTACAGGCCATGATCTAATGCTCGATGCCATTATGCCATCACTAACCAATTAAACAAGCTCAATATCACACCACCCCACCAAATAGTCACAAGCCTACGATGATTACCTTTACTACCCTGAGGTTGTTACCACGATAGGAAATAATAACAAGTATGATAGTACCTAGGTCCCAATGGAACAATTGCTACACCAACATAGCTAGAATCCATCCTCATGTGGCAAGCTAGGGAAATAAACAACAAATAAAAACCATAGAAATTCGCTTATACAACCATAGTGAAAAACATATAAACATTTAAATAGGTGGCTATGAATTTCCATCAACTAGGCATCCGTGTGACCAATATGAAGTACACTATTTTCAATATATGTTTAGAATATAGTCAAACTCGAAATACCACCCCAAGGCATTTCAAATTGTAATAAATTATGACAAAATGTGGATGCAGTAAACATAATAATGGCATGAATAGACATGACCTCAATGTTATTGCATTAATTATAAGCATGTTAACATTCATACACAAAACATATGGATAATTGATCGAAAAAGTTTCAGAATGGGTAATTGGGCAGAGAAATTCAAACTTCTCAACATTGGGAAGTAAGATAAAATAAGATAATTTCATTATCTCCATGAATGACCAAATACGCAGGTCAGTGGGACTTAAAAAAACAACCTAGTATTGACAATCCATATGAGTACGAAAGAAACTCTTAGGAGTTAAAACCAATAAAATCTATTTTTGGTTTTAGTCCTAGATCTCACATTTATCTTTCACTATAATCTAACACAATTGTAGGGGTAATAAATAGACCATGTCAGTTGGCCATCAAAAACTAAAGGAAACACTCATAAATACATGTCAATCCTAACAAATATGGACCTAAATTATAGCATAGTCAGTAGGCTGCAGGTATTTACACATGTACAAAAAGGATGACATCAATCCTAAGTCATTACATTGTTAGAACATTAACAAGTACATTGTTATGCATTGTGTGATGTAGACAAAAATAAATGTCTAGGAAAAAAATGCAGCCCAAAATTTCAATGTAATGCAAAGGCTTCAATGTTGTCTAGCCCCAAGGGTTAGATCAATTGGTTGAATCATTGGTACAAGGCATGTTGTCGATAGGAAGGCTATAGGTCATAGGTTCAAATCTAGCCGAGAAGTCAATCCCTTGGGGTTGCATCTGGGTATTACAGGGGAGAGGGGGAATCCCATGAGGTTTTCCCTTGAAAGAAAAAACTATCGGGTTGTATAATGCAATACAAGCAAACTACAAACATCAATAATTCAAACATTTATTTTTGAGATGGTGAGGCATAAGGCTCAATCATACCTTCACACTTATTATGTGTTTTCAACTCTACATTGACTTAATGGTTTGGGAAGTCCACAACAGCTACATGTAACAAGATATATCTTAATGACCTAATGCAGGCTACATATTGAATTTTATTACAAATGAATTAGTAAATCTACTTCAATTTTCTTATTAGCCCAATATCAATTTCCATATTAGCGATCACATTAACATGACAGCAAATGCAGATAGAACATAAATAAAACAGTAGAAGACAAGCCAAGGCAAGAGGACACAAGATATGGCACCAGCCAAGGACAAACCCCAATTTGGGGAAACCCTTTGATCAATTCTTCTTGTTATTCTTTCAAAAGTTCAACAGAGAGAGAGAGTACAATATGCAATATTCACTTGCCCAATCAAAGTGAAATTTGTCCAAACAAACAACAGCCACAGAATGCCCTAACCAGAAAGTCAATGTTGGTCAACATGGTAGAATTTGACCTCCAAAACACCTCGGTCAAACCCAGTGAACTCGGCCTCCAACAGTCATCCAAATCCGCCCAAAACAGTCCCAAAAAACTTAGTCAAACTTGGTCAACGTAGGTCAATGCTGCAATCAACGCTAATCAAAAAATATGGATTGCCTCGATTTTTGTGCCCAAAAATGTGGCCTGTCCAAACAAAAATTATCCCACCAAAATCGCAGTTAAACAAGGTCAACGTTGTTGGTCAAACTTCCCTGAAATTCGGTAAACGTTGAAACAGAAAATCTATCTTCTTCGCACGTATGGAGAGGAAGAGGAGCCCGGAAATCCGTACCCAATCAGATGAGGAGAGAGAGATGTATGGGAAGAAGAGTGATGACCAAAAGAGGCAGAGGCACCTTCTATTTATATGCAAATGTTGAGGATGAATAGACGTTATTGTTAGGCTTCTGGGCCTACATTAGTTTGCTGGCTGACATTGACAATTTGTCCACAAACAAAATATATTCATAATTCCATTTGTATATGTCACAATGAGATGATCTTTAGATCAATCCTATGCCTCTTGGAGAGAGGAATCTAATAAAAATGTCAGCTGCATCATATGAGCTGTCCAAGGTGAAGTTTGACCCTAGTTGCCAAATTTAACACTCCCCCTCAACTAGGAAGAACTCCACCTGCCAAACCATCTAGCAATCAATACCATCCCTGTCATCTCTGCTCTACTGCACCATGAAGAAATAATGAAGAAGAAATAATCGAGAATGTATTATACCATTCTCCACAGACCCGAAGTCAGTCTCCATTGATCCCAGATCAATATAAACATCCTAGCATAGGGAGTACGGTAGTACACAATGCGTCCATCGGTAGTACTATGATCCCTATCCTCATTTCCCTACTAGTTGGCCAGATGAGAGGTACTTCCCATTAGTACCAGACTGCATGGGTACGATGAAGGTGAACCACTCATCCTACTCATATGCCATAGGAGAAAGTGAACCACTCATCCTATGCATATTTCAACCATCATGGGGTATCACGAGGGAAGGTGAACCACTCACCCTGTACATCGTACACCACTAGGGGAAGGTGAACCACTCACCCTATGGCCGCTCATCGCTCCAAGAAGTACCCCAAAGCCCCCCAGAGCTCCCAGAGCTCAACATCCATCTCATACAGGACCCTCATAAGAGGGTCTCTCTACAACTCCAAATCGTTCACGAAAGGTTAAGAATTTGACCTTCCCTAGGGGCTTTGTAAGAATATCTGCAACCTGATCATAAGTCCCAATATGATGAAGCCTTATTGCTCCCCGTTGTACCATATCCCAGATAAAGTGGTACCTAATATCAATATGCTTGGAGCAGTCATGAAACATGGGATTCTCAGAAAGACGAATCCCACTTTGGTTGTCGCACTAGATCATGGTGGTATCCAACACATGTCCAAATAGCTCACTAAAAAGCTTCCTCAACCAAATAGCTTCACGGGAGGCCATACTAGCAGCAATTTATTCAGCCTCAGCGTGCTCAAAGCAACCGACTTCTACTTCCTACTCATCTAGGATATCGAAGCAGAACCTAGAGAGAAGCAACATCCAGATGTACTTTTCCGATCCACCACACTGTCGGCCCAGTCAACATCAGAGTAACCATGGAGCCTCACATTCCCGGCAATGTATCTCAGTCCATAGGTGATTGTGCCCTAAAGATATCTCAAGAGATTCTTGGCAGCAATCCAGTGTATGTGGTGAGGCTCGACCATACACTGACTCAATGTATTCACTGCAAAACATATGTCCGGACGAGAGTTCACCAAGGCCCCCATGAGTTGACGATACTTAGAAGGATTTCCCAAATCGGGCCCAGCAGCACTTCCGCATAACTTCTTGAAGTTAAATTCCAACGGAGTAGTCACGGACTTGGAGTCCACCATCCCAAATATTTCAAGTAGCTTCACAATGTATTTTCCTTGAGAAAGGAAAATCTCACCTGTGTTTTGCCAGACCTCCAACCCTAGGAAGTTATGCATCAATCTTAGGTCCTTCATCTCCAATTCGGAAGCCAACTCCCTCTTACATTAATGAATAAGAGGGTCTACACTTGTCAGAAAGAGATTGTCCACATAAAGTACCAAGATGAGAGGTATATCATTCTCAACCTTAAAATAAAGGTTGGATCAGCTTCACTTCTTGTAAATCCCAACTTCATCAGATAGTTGTCGATCCTCTCATACCAAGCTCGGGGAGCTTGCTTCAACCCATAGAGGGCTTTCTTCAACTTGCATACACATGTCTGACGATCTTGAACTTCGAACCCCTCGGGTTGTTCTACATAGACTTCCTCCTTAATTGAACCATGTAAGAAGGTGGTCTTGACATCCATCGGGTGTAGATTCCATCCTTACGAGGCAGCAAGGGCTATAATCGAACGAATGGTAGTATATCGAGCAATAGGTGCAAATATCTCATCATAGTCCACACCTTCCTTTTGAGAGAAGCCTCGAGCAACAAATCTAACCTTGAACTTTTCAGCACTTCCATCAGCTCCATGCTTGATCTTGTAGAGCCATTTCGAGGTGACAACAAATTTGTCCTTCGGTCTAGGGACGACATCCCAGACATCATTCTTCATAATCGACTCATACTTTTCGTTCATAGCATCCTTCCAAACTTGGTGCTTCACAACTTCTTCGAATGTGCAAGGCTCAGATTGAACAATGGTGCTCATGACAGTTAAGTACCCTTGGTACCTATTTGGCTTCTTACTTTCACGAAATGTCCCCCGTGTGCAACATGTCTCTCGGGATCTTCGAGAGTTTCCCTAAGCCATGACGATCTCCTTTTTGAGGAGGAGGGCTCATGAGGGGGTGGATCAATGGGATCCATTGGTCCTTTAGCATCGAGCATCGACTCATCCTGTGGTTCTCCCTGGCACCTGCTTTCCTGAATCTGCTTTTTTGTCCTTCCTTGGAATAGGAAGGTTACTAATCTTCCCAAGGGCAGCATCCTCATCGAAGGTGACATCATGACTTATCTCCACTTCTCTTTGACCAAGCACATAGATTCTAGTTTCATTGTAGCCCAAAAATGTTCCTTTCTTCCCAGAAGCATCCAATTTGCTTCTCTTTTCTTTTGGCACATGAACGTATAAGGGACTACCAGAAATTGTAAAGTGAGAAACATCAGGTTTCTTACCGGTGAAAGCTTCTTCAAATTTTTTGGAGTCCAACGCTTGATGAGGGCATCTATTTTGAACATACAAGGCAGTGTTTGCAGCTTCAGCCCATAGAAACTTTGGAAGGCTTTGATCATGAAGCATGGCACGAGTGGTTTTTATAATATAACGGTTCTTTCTTTTAGCAACACCATTTTGCTTGGGAGTATATGTGGTAGTAGTCTCCCTCTTAATGCCAGCTTCTCTACAATGGTCATTGAACTTATTTGATTCATATTTGGTTCCATTATCGGTCGTCAATATTTTGATCTTCTTCCCTGTTTGATTTTCGACCAAAGCTTTGAAAGAACGGAACCATGAGAATACTTCGTCCTTCTTCAAAATATAAATCCAAGTTTGCAAGATAAATCATCCACAAAGCTAGCATAATATAAGTATCCTCCCAAAGAATTCATGGGCATCATACCAGATAGATCAGAATGAACCAATTGCAATATGTTGATAGTCTTGCTATCACTGGAGGAGAATGGTTCCCTTGTATGCTTTCCTTCGGCACACCCCTAACAAACACCTTCATGTTCTACTTTAAATTCAGGCATACCTGTCACCATCTTCTTCACATTGCGTAGAGCTTTATAATGTAGATGGGCAAACCTCTGGTGCCATAATTCGGATTGAAGAGATGTGTCGCAAGGCATAGCTCCCAATGGACTTCCTCCAACCTGATATAGGCTATCAACCCTGAATCCAAGTGTAAATGCATATTTGAAATTTTTATTCCACACACGTACCTTTCCATCGATGAATGCCACCTTGCATCTTTTGTCCTCCATCGCGAGATAGATACTGGTTTCTTCTTTAGATCGGGTACATATAGTACTTTTTGTAGATGAATGGTGTTACCTTGTTTCAATTGAAGAGTAACATTCCCAACTCCCTTCACGGGATAGGTAGCATTTCTCCAAGGATAATTTCCAAATTTGTATCATTTTCAATCAGATTTGAAAGAGATTCCTTATACCCAATGAAGTGCCTTGAGGCACCATTATCAATCAGCTAATTTTCAAGGTGTCTGGAGGAGAGGCAGTAGAGAGGTAGATATAAGATAAAATTATTTTTGTTTGTTATCAACAACATTAGATTCATCATACCTGGAGTTTCTTGATCTTTTGGGAGGGCGACCATTTCCATGTTGAGTAGCGGGAGTATTCCTTTTTCATCTGTTGTTAAATCTACCATTCCTTTGATTGTTGTTGCCCCCGAAATTGTTGTTGTTGTGGCTGTCATCATCATGAGGTGTATCCCTTCTATTAGAACACTCCCTAGCATAGTGGCCAAAATTGTTGCAAATGAAGCATCTTCCATTCTTGAAACCCGATCTTCCTTGACATTGCTTCTTAGAACTTGCATTGTTCTTCTTTTTAGCATGGGCGGCGAATGCAGTAGGATCACTCCTATTTGAAGGTATATCTAGTTCCATCATCCTTGTTTCTTCTTGAGAACATCTAGTCAACAATTCTTCAAAACCTAGAATCCTATCGTTGTTAAGAATAGTAGTGTTGAACACATGCCATTCACGAAGGAGTCCTCCAAGGGCAATGAGAGTGAGCTCCATATCAACAATAGCTTCTCCAACCGAAATAAGAACATTTTTTATCTTGGTAATCCTCATGAAATAGGATTGAATGTCTTCACCTCTTCCCTTCTTGATATCCTTTAGCTTGTACTTGAGAAAGAGAACTTGGTTTGCATTGCTAGCTTTGAACATGCCAGCCAACCTGTCATACATTTCCTTAGATGTGTTCAAATCGGAGATGTATGCAATCAAATGCTTGCTAATAGAATCCCTGATAATCTTCTTTGCTTTGACTTCACCCTTCTTATACTTTGTTTTGGCGACAACTGGTGCATTTGAAGGAGGCTCAGAAATCTTTCCCTGCACATGATCCATAACATCCTACTCTTCCAAAGTCAAATCAAGGGACATCTTCCATGCATGTTAATCAGACTTATCATTGAGCTTGTCATCAGGCTTGAAATAAGATGCGGAGGCCATTGACTCTTGTCCTTGCTCAACAAATCTCAGTGATTGCTCTTTTCACTCCTGCTTGGGCTTTCTCTTCACCTCAGCTCTGATTCCATGTTAATTTTAGATAATAATGGTATGTTCTATGCTTAAGAGCAATTTACTTCAATTGTCTTACAAGCCCAATATCAATTTCTAGATTAGCAATCACCTTAACATGACAATAAATGCAGACCATGAAGAGTGTCCTTGGCATGGCCAACAAACAGTCAGATTGTGTGGACAGGGTGAAGATGGCAGTGAGACACCACAATGGCAAGTAGAAAGGCATCTCAAAGATTGAGATGGAGCATTGGTGGAAACATGTAGAGGCTGACAGGTGGAATGGCATGAAAATATCACGTGTGAGGACCTTGATTTGGTTTTTCAACTATGTAAGGTTGTACAATGTAAATAGACTTTGTGTGAGTTATTGTGATAATCTCAGATCGTTGTTGGCAGTTTTCCCAATACAAGGTTTCCAGGATAAATCATTGATGTTCATCTTGTGTTTGCTGTTTCTCTTTTTTCAGAATTTTAATTTGATGCTTGCCTTACCAGACTCCTTAACCAAGAAACCTCAGAAGATAGAGAACCCCACATGGGGACAGCTACATTTTTAGTACTAAGAGGCTGGAAAATAGATATCATCTTGTCTGAAAGAATACAAAAAAGGACAATACAGTACTTAAGCTCATGAGGGCATGCTAGCAAGTACATTAAAAGACGAGGAAATTCATATGCAGGCCCCAAGATTTCAATCTTATTGGAAACAACTCATTCATAAAAGAACTCCATTTTGGGATCGATATGGCAAATGGATAAGATTGAGAAACACTCCCAAACAGATTCCTTATTTGATATTCCTATCTGACAAGAAATGTTTTGAGCTATTGTATAATTAATGAGTTATTGCAGCTTCTGCCACAGTATATATCCATGATATTAATGTTATTAACACCTGAATAAGGTTCCCATCTTAGTTAATAATGTATTTTATTGAGTATGTTGATTTTGGTTGTGAAATTTAGAACAGAATAAAAATATTCTGTAGATGATACAGCTCTTCTTTTTACTCGTTCACTAGATATAATCCACTGAAAACCTAACATTAGTCCAGGCTCAAGAGCATGATTGGTTTAAAGAGTCTCCACTCATTCTTTGTGGGAAATGTTTCAAATAGTCAAGTCCAAATTGTTGGAATAATGGAGAAACATGGAGATTCTTCTAATAATAGTGTTGGAAATGTATTGTTAGAGAGCTGGTTGAATTGTTTGCCTTAATTAGACTTTATTGGTTGGCAGTTCCTATATTCTAGGAATCTGTTCAAAAATAATCTAATCCTATATATGTAATAGTTTGTTGGTATGGTGAATACAAGTAAGTGTTTTGGTACAGTCTCCTGAGTGGGTAATTGTCTCACCAGAGAGTTGTAACCCTTCTTCTATTCTGTCTTCTATTTTCTGTGCAACTACATCAGCTAGATGTTAAGTTTGTCTTTTTGAATGGAGAACTAAAAGAAGAAGTATATCTTGTTCAGCTAGAAGGGTTTGTTAAAAAGGGACAAGAGCATCTTGTTTGCAAGTTAAAGAAAACATTATATAGATTGAAACAGGCACCAAGATCATGATATGTGAAGATTGATTCTTTCTTTCTTCAAAAAGGTTTTATGAAAAGCAAAAGTGACCCTAATGTGTATATCAAGTCAGATCAAAAGGGGCATGTTATTATGATTTCTTTGTATGTTGATGATCTTATTATAACAGGCAATGCTTCGGAGTTAATTGACAAAGTTAAAGGACATTTGTCATAGGAGTTTGAAATCAAAGGCCTTGGTAAATTGCGTTAGTACTTACGGGCGGCAGTATCAATACCATTAGAATAGAATGCCAAACTCTACAGTGGTATTGCACGAAACCGCCCCCCCCCCCCAAAGGATCCAAACTAGGAATCGCGTCCCATATAGATCCATGGGGGATCCGTCGTTGGATCTGTGTTCAGAATTTCGGAACCGCAGATCGGTCCGACCAGTGTTCCACAGGGACGCATCCCCCAGGGTCGGGTGCGCACACCCCTCGCACCCCACGCACCCGGGACAGGGAGTCTCTTAGGGGTGTGTTTCCCCACGCAACCTTTTTGGGGAGTCTCGGGGAGACGCAAGGGGGTGCGTTTCCCCAGTGTGGGAGTCTAGACTCCCCAAAAGGG